>CAWVNZ010002624.1:0-20952 GCA_963930735.1 Dioctria linearis
CCTTAGTAAAAATTAAGCTACAGATATTGAGATCGCGAAATCAACATAACATTTTCGTCCCCCAAAACATGAACTCTTGTACATATGTATTCATCAAAGAACCCGGTCTTAAAGGTAGCCTTAACGCTCCATATTCGGGACCTCACCCGGTCATTCAGAAGCACAACAAAATTTTCAAAGTTTTGGTCAATGATAAAGAAGCAACGGTTAACGTTGACAGACTAAAACCAGCATTTGTCTTGAATCAGAATGCAAGAGCCACAAGTACAACTACAACTAGATCAGATTTCAAAACCAAAATAATGTTTAATTTCTGTACAAATAGACAATCGATTTAATTAAACAACAATTCCTAGTTAGCATTTAAGAAAAATAATAATAACAAAACAAAAAGTAAATAATAATATTAAATCAAAAGTATGTTTTCCATTTGAATATTGTATATCGCAAATAAGAACCAAAACACCCAAATAAGTTAAAAAATTTAATGTACACAAACAATTATAAGCTTAGTATACAGAATTTTTTGATTAAGGGGAGTGATGTAGCGGCTCACACCAACATTTTCTAATTTAACCTCATGAAAACGTAGCACACAAGCAATGCTGCCAACACGGCAGTGTAAAAAGTTAATCGTGACGACAAGGAAGGAGAAGAGAGGTATCGGCGACTAGACACGAGAAGTTTAGCAAGACGGGTCACGAGCAGTGAAGCTCCTAGAATCATTTTGTACATTACATATTAAAATAATAAAAATAAGTTTGTTTATTTAAAGTGCGCCACGAATTGTCGCAATAATGGAATAAATTAACGAAGGCATACTTTTCATTAAAAAACCTGCCATCCCAAGACGTTTTAAATAAGGAGGCCATACGGCCCCCCAGAGACCATAAAAAAAAAACTCCCCGAACACATGGCAATCTATTTGCCATGCGAGCGGATCAGAAATGGTTAAATTTTTAAAAATGCTATTTCATTCAAAATATGATTCAAAATTAAAAAGTCTAAGGTGAACAATCCCTATCCCTTAAGAGCGGGACAGGGAAAGCCAAAGATGTGGACCAAACTATCGAGAAATACTTCCCAAGCCATGAAACAGAATCCCTATGGCAACCCAAATATAGTGCTAACATTCTAAAATATTTGCAGTGTTCTTATGGAAAACTGACAAAAGTTTTATTTGAATATGTCCTGCGCCCTAAACTATTATTCATAAAGAAAAATTGTCGTCTGATAATCTTAAGCTTATTTTCTCAAATAAAATTTTTTATATATTTCCTAACAAAATTATTTAAAAAAAATTATCTTAACCAAATAACTCTAATTCCCCAAACAAAAACTCTCAGCGGGACTAATAATTGCATGTGGGAATACACCATGGTCCGATGAATTCGACTGAAGATTCGAACTACAGCTGGATATAAGACATGCAAAATATTACTCATCTGAGAGTTATTGACCGTAAAATGCTAAGGTTACTTTGTAATCAAAACTATTTTACTATTTTGTTAAGTAAGATTTGGGAAGGTAAGACGCCAAGCTGTAAATTCCTAGAAGACTATTTTTCTGTATGGATAGTAGTTCAGACTCCATAGCAGATATAAAGTCAATGTCTGGAACTATTCCATATGTATAAATGTAGAACATTTTAGGGAATCGGACTAGCACGCACACATTTAGATTTCTGTTTCAAGGCTTGGGAAATATTCTCGAGGGTTTTGGGTGGACACATCACTTTATCCCGTAACATGTGTCCGATTATTTCCATTCTGCAACATTTTAGTCCAAAAGCTAGCAACCAAAAGAAAAGTGAACGTTTCTAGGATGGAACGGAAAAATTGGAGGAGTGAAGAAAGTTATCGGACTACATGCTTTGCTGTGGTTACGAATCTTGGAACTTTTTGATTTTTTCTTAAAAATTTGGCTGGTTGTGCAAAGTGAGTCTTTATTTATAAAACTAGAAAATTATTTTTATAATTTTAATTAAAGAACGTATATTTTTGCATTAGAGAGAAAAATGTTATTTACAAAACTACCATGGCTGTATCTAGAAATAATGTTTTCGTAGGAGCATCGTCCAGATTGTGGAATTTTCGAGATACGCTGATGGATAGAAGTAACTACAATTAATTTCTATAATTGCCCATTGGGGTTACATATATATATCAGAAGCCCAAGAAATTAATAAAAGCAGAAACACAATCTGTAACCAATATGCAAAAGCCATAGGAACGAAAAAATCAAAATTATCGTGAAATTTGTATTACTGAAAATCTCCTATCACTTGCCATAAGAGTATAAGTCGGCCGATCGAAACCATACCTTTGACAAATCCCAACTGGAAAAATTCTTTTGGGCTCAACCTCTCATATTTACAAACAAAATGCCAAAATAGTATTGCCCACATGAAATTATCAGTTAGGGATAAATTTCAGTGAATTGAAAACTCGTTAACTGCATATTATTCAATTTTGGCAACACATGTGGATTCCGAATTTGTGCAACGAGTACAGGCAGCCAACTTTGCCGATATCCTTTTCCTCGCACTTGATTAGAGAAAAAATTTGAGGGGATTTATCTGTTATTATGCTATTTGATACTGGTCTCCAGCTTATTAGACTCCTTGCAAAAACAAGTGCTATTATTATTCAAAAACCATCTCCATCACCCAGACTTGTGCTATTGTTATTTCGCCTGTATTAGGTCACTTTATTTCGCTAATTCTAAGAATTTGAAAATTATAGCATTTTTTTTCTCTTTTTACTCGGACCAGCTAAGGTTTCACTCAAAATTCTTACTTTTATTTGCCCCAATCGAAGGTAGTAGCTTCGTTATTGTATCCATGGTCGGCATCATGTTATCTGCACGTAACTCAAACCACAGACAACCTACATCTAGATATGAAAAACCTCAAAAAGAATCGCTTCGAAAGATATGTTTTAAAGCGAGCTAATTGCCACCTAATAGAAATCTCTATACACCCCCCTCTCTCTCTCTCTCTCTCTCTCGCTCTCTCCATCTCCCTCTCTGCAGTATTTTGCCAGCTAAATTCGTTGCAACATTTATTACTGATAGTTTTCTTCGGTTGAATGTAAAGTTAAAGAGGTTTGAAAAAACAGTGATCGAGGCTTATATGGAGATTTTCTTATCTAGTTGTTTGTTGTCTGTGCTCAAAGGTTGCTTGAGGTTCTTTTGCGTCGTATATTTACCGCTAAACATATATACCAGATAAGTATCCAACAGTTTCCAATGATCGATGGAGCCATCATTTGTCGATTATGATAAAAAAAAAGCACCGTGTTTTTTTATATTTTTGCTCACATTGAAAGTTTTCGTTATTTATCGTTAATCTCACAAATATTCTCCGTCTACCATAGAATCCGCTCCAAAGTGCTTTTGCTGTTTTAGAATACAAGAGTTGGATTCAACTAATTGTTAATGGAAGATGTTAGAATATTCAAGAAAAATTTAAGCACAAAAAGCACAGGACGAAGTCAGAATGAGATCCAAGTTTCCTGACATTGTTAAATACGCTTTCCGATAGACACCGATGACAATTTTATATTGTAGGTACGTAGTAATATATAATAAGAAAAATAGTCTGTCGTAAGCTAGCATATGACTTCAGTTTCTCAAAAATAAGACAAAGTTGTGTTCATATATGTACAGTAATGCATATGCAGTAAAATTGCATTAATTTAATATGCCCTACTTAACAGAAGGAAACTGCTTTATGAATGGATGATAATGTAAGACGATCTAGTCTTTTGAGGCATTTCCTTTAACTCGTACACGAATTTGTCTGTCTATTTATTTATATATTTCTTTTTTGCTATTTTCGACACAAATTGTCCGGAATTTTCCGACTTTTCCGGTAAAAAAGTTTTCTAAATTATGCAGGATCAAGTTTCACTATCAACTGCCATCATTACTTTCTCTCCGACAATTGAACACTTGAAGAAAACATCGAGGAAAATTCAAGTAAAACTCTTTTCCAGAAGTTTTTCAGACCTAGGAAGCGTTTGAGCGTTTTGCAACCTTAGACAAAGTTGTTGAGCGAAATGAGTTGCATAAAGTTGCTTTTGTGGAAAACTCGGTGGAAAACCCGGACAAATTTTCATCGATATGATTAGTGATAAATCTGTTTCAGGAAAAATGCAGAATTTTCCAATTTTTTTGGAAAATTTCCGGAATTTTCCGACTTTTCCGGAAAATTTTGCGACAAAAAAGTTGTATAAGCTATGCGGAATCATTTTTCCCCGTCCTACTGGCATCAATACTTTCTCTTCAACAATCATGAAAACTTGCATGAAAAATCGAGGAAAATTCATGTAAATTTTTAAAAAAAATTCATAGTATTAGGAAAAGTCTGTGGAAAACGTGGAAAATCGGGAAAATTCATGTTATATGGGATCAAGTTGGAATACAGCTAAACAGCTCTATTTAAAACTTAATTTGAATTTCAGAAAACCGTTGCAGTATTTCAACGATTTGATACTCGAAACATTTTTGTTTTCGGATCGGCACCAAACATGACTTAAAAATTGTTTTCAAATATCTCCATGCAGCACGTAATAACAATTTGGTTATCGTGAAAGAGGCAGAAAATAAAATAAGTAAAAAACGAAAAAACTGAGGCCAAGCCGCATGAAAAAGTAGAAAATAAACTTTTCTTCACACACAGAGGAGGACTCAGATTTTCTTCCCGGACAATCACCGATATATTTCAGTATGATCAATCAGAGGTAAAAAGTGATTTGATTCATAAGAGAAGGAATATTCAAGAGAAATGTCCCAATCAAAAAATCTGAGTCCACCTCTGTGTGTGAAGAAAAGTTTATTTTCTACTTTTTCATGCAGCTTGGCCTCAGTTTTGTTTGAAAACTCGTTTTTTACTTATTTTTTTGATGACTAAATAAAAAACTTTAATTGATTTGACTGAGAAGTTTCCGTGTATTTATCAACCATATTCCCCCGAGACGATGTACCATTTCATCTAGTTTTCCTTCCTTCTTTAGATTAGTAAACAATAAAGGATTTCTGAAGCTTTGTTGAAAACGTTATAAATAAGTAGATTTTAACTATAAATCATTAATCAGTACATCGCAAAAGAAACATAGCTGTCCACTAGAGTACAAAATAACCCTTATCATAGCCGGCTGTAGAGACGCATGTATACAGGGCGTTTCCACCTAAGTACTCCATAGAGCATGGGGTGATAGTACTTACCTAGGCAAACACAAAATTGAATGGCAGGAGGAGGGGTCCATATCAACCGTTTCGGAGTTACAGGGTGATTAAGATAAAATCAATTTTTTCACAAAACAACCTGCATTTTAAAAAGTGCTGGGTGTACGATCACCAAATCGACGCTGAAAAGCATAAACGTCGTAACCGACCAAAATGAAACTTTTCACTAGAGCCCAAAAACTTTTTCAAAATCAGAAGAAAAATCATAGCTTCTAAACTATTTGTGATAGAAGTGCTGGTTTTTGACAGATATTTTTTAAAAATTACATCCACAATTTGCAATAAGTAGATTTACGCTAAAGTTAGTATAAGTATTTGCTTGCCAGTTACAGCAATCCGTTTTTTGTTTTACGGACCTCAAAAATGCTGTATCTGAATAGCTGTAATGTATGGAATGAAATCAATGTTAAAAAACTTATAGCAACTGAAAAGCTGTATCAAATATACCTCATTTATGTATGATATATGTACGTAAGCTGTATCCAGGTTCTATGTTTAAAACAAGATCTAACTTTTGATGTACAATAGCACAGAGCAAGACATGTAGTATAAATAAAAGGCTGTAGTTACTATTAAGTTTTTTTTAAAACTCTCTTAACGTTGTAACACCGTATTCTGAGTTATCTATAAGATAAAAAGAATAGATTAACTGCATCTCTCATGCAAAACTAAGCAATAACAAAATGCATTAAAAGCTATTTGTTATAATCAATAAGTCCTTGAAAATGTAGTAACTTCAAACAATGTCGAGAGTTAATAACAGAAGTCATCATTTTACGATCTGCAAAAATGATGTAAGCCTCTCCAGCCGTCAAACCTCGAATGCTGTGTGTAACTTGCTTAAAAATTTGCAAACGGTCCTTTGCTTTAAGCAACATGTGTTTAAAAAGTATAATTTTTGACATTTTGGTAGGTTACGATGTTTATGCTTTCCAGCGTCGATACATAGCCGATTGCATGCAGAACTTCATAGTCTTTCCAACGCCTGCTCAACAAGTCCCGCTCTCCTCTTAGGAGGTGTTGTGGTCTAAGCTAAGAATCCCCGATTTACTTATCTTTCTATTTACTGTGACCTATATTTTTTGGAAAAAAAGAAGTGAACATAATGTTTTTTTTTCATAAAAACCGGAAACTGTAAACCCTCCTCTTTACTTTAATCTATTACAGCAATGTATGACCTAACTGTAGCGGTCCGTTAAACAGTTATTAGCTCAGAAAGCCTATTGAGGTCATACCGAAATTAGTCGATATTTTTTTTAAACGACCTGCTTTCACTCACTAAGGGCCGGTTTTACAGTTCAAATTTAAGCTTAAGATGTGGTTTAAACTCAGTTTATCTCTTCAATACAGTTTCACATAAGTTAAACCTCGTTTAAACTTAGCTTAAACCACCAAGATCGAGCGCTTAAACTCAGTTTATCTTTAAATATAATTAGGTTATATTTCGATTTGACACTTGCTGAAGTAGTGTGGGTTTTAGAAAACAATTTGTGTGATAATGCAATGGATTCAGGTCAGGAAGATATTAGCCATGAACAAATTTCAATCATCCAATAACACACGACAAAGGACAATAAGAAATCAACCAAACCATTTGGATGAGTGCGACGAGAAAGATTTCGTCTCAGTAAGGCATCAGCATATTCAATTCTTGATTCATTAATATTGTTGTTTCTTTTGATGAGAAATTCGTAGTGCGATTTAAAGAGTCTCTACTCATCCTTGTAGGCTTAAATAATTTTTTTTTCACTACGATCAACGTTTTTTTTTTCCTTTTCATTACGACTTGGCGGAAAAAACTTGCAAACAATTTAAAAGAGAAGCAGTATTTTGACAGTTAATGACTCACAACAGCTTGCTAGTTCACAATTCCAAAGTGTTGCCATATTAAAAAAGATCACATACTGTGAAACTCATTTTGGTTTAAAGTCAGTTGAAACTACGAAAGGAGTTTAACTAATCCTGAGTTTAAACTCAAACTGTGAAACCGGCCTAAGGGAACAAATTATCTTTGAGCATAGATTTGAGAATAGACTTAAGAGTTAATAACTCTTTAACGGCTACAGATAGCGCGTAGAGTGTAATAGGTCAAATTAAAGAGGAGGGTCTACAGTTTACAGTTTTTGTAAAAAAAAAATTTATATTAACTATCTTCATGCGAAAATAAAGAAGTAAAAATAACACAAAACGTAAGAAAATCCGAAATTTTTAGTTTAGGTCACAATTACTCCTGAGGTGAGATGACTACATGCCTGGTTGAGTAGTTGTTGGAAAGGCTATGAAGTTTTGTATGCAATAAGCTTTAGAAGGTGACCGTACACCCTGTACTTTTTACTATACTGGCTGTTTTGTTGAAAACTAGATTTTTTCTTAATCACCCTGTACTCCGAAACGGTTGTTATGAACCCTCCCCCCCCCCCCCCTTGCTTTACAATTTTTTTTCTTGGTGAGTGCTATCACCTCCTCCTCTATGGACCCTCCAAGTGGAAATAACCTCTATAGTAAATTCTAACCATAATTATTTAGCAGGGTTGTAAATGAGCGGACTCATTTATCATATCAACTCATCGCTCAACTCAGGATTTGAGTCCGCTCAATCTTTGAGTCCGCTCAACAGTTGAGCGGTGGTTCATCGCTCGAAATTTGAGCGGACTCACTGGTTGAGCGGACTCAATCATGAGCGGACTCAGCCTTGAACGGACTCATTGCTTGAATGAACTTGAGCGGACTCATCATGTGAGTCGAGCGGACTCAAATCATATTTTAAATAACATAAAGAAAATCTGATTTAATTAAAATTGAAACTGAAATTTCAATAAAATAAAAAAAATATTATAAAAAAGTCATTCATTATATTATATTTTAATAATTTAGCTTTTGCTAATTTTCTTAGCCATGATTTCTTCTTCCTCCTTCCTTCCTTATTTAAAATATGATTTGAGTCCGCTCAACTCAAATGATGAGTCCGCTCAGGCAGTGAGTCCGCTCAAGACTTGAGTCCGCTCAAGAATTGAGTCCGCTCAAAAACTTGAGTCCGCTCAAGTCCATTCAAGCAATGAGTCCGCTCAAGACTGAGTCCGCTCACGACTGAGTCCGCTCAATCAGTGAGACCGCTCAAATTTCGAGCGTTGAACCACCGCTCAACTTTTGAGCGGACTCAGTGGTTGAGCGGACTCACTACTTGAGTTGAGCGATGAGTTGAGTCAAAATGTGAGTCCTTTACATCCCTGTTATTTAGGATATTTTTTTCCAAAATTATACTCCATATCATAAAAAGTTCACATTTGCTGCAAATTCTTGTAAAAGTCAAGATTAAGATTCAAAAGCAATAAAGTCAAAAGATGTGTATGTTTACAAATTCATCATGTCCCGTTGACACAGCTTGAAACACCGCTGATTGTCACGCTTAAATTTTTCTAATGAAAATCTCCGACCCTGAGAATTTATTAATATAGCTAATCCTGTGAACAAGTGCTTTCCTTATATTTCTCTGTTCAGTTACCATAAAAAAAAAAACTTCCCTAGGAAAAAAGAATATTCAGAATTAATAAAAAAAATTTAGACTGTTAGCTTTATGTTAACAAATGGATTTCGTTTTCATTTTTTCCCAGAAGTACCAATTCGGTGTTCTGTTTGCTTAAATATTTTGCTATAGCTAAGCTCCATGCTATAAAGAATGTGTTCCTTTAAATGTTAGATGTTGCTGACATCTCGAAAAAAGTTGCCTTGCTGGTATCAAAGTAGAAGGACCACATACTTACAAGGTAAAATGTTTACCTCCCATATAGCAAAATCCTTCAAATAACTGACTCAGATAAATTGTTACACTTAAGTAAGTGTTCGCAAATTTTCTATCTGAAATACCATCAACAGGAACAGGTATTACGGTTGACATCACACGCAATTAGATTAACATCCAGGAATATCACATTCAACTGACGAGTACTAAACAATACGAAGATTTGGTGGAACACATATAAAATGGAAGTGCAGTCTGTACGCACCACTACCCTTTCCATTATATTCATCCTTAATCCCAGTTAGCAAAAAGCTGAAGGGAAGAAAAAGCTGGTTGTTCTCATAAAGCAAAAGCGATAAATTTATATTTTCAAGGACACAAATCATTTGTGTTGGAATTAAAGCCTTACATAACCGTCTAAAAAGGTCTTAAGACACTTGTCAAGGACTATATTTGGTACTTCTTACAAAATGACGATGCCGGGCAAAATATGAAATGTTTGATATAAAAATGGGAGTGATATAACCCGAAGAGTAATGAAAGCCGAGTCAGCCTGAGTAGAGTTTTTATCCTTGTACGGGGCACTTTTTATTTTTATTTTTTTGTCTTGTCATCTTTGTTGGGAGGATTGTGTTTTTTTTTCTGTACGAAATGGAAATTTGTTCTATTTGTTCCAAGTGCTACCAATTGCTCGATATCAAGACTTCAAGAGCTCCCCAAGGAGATGTTCTTTTACTTAACAAACGTCTGGCACAAAAGGATGCGAAATTCCTTCGATATAGAATAGAGTCCTTTTATATTCTGGGAAAACGTTTCACTCACTTTTTTTTTTTGGGCGATAAAGATCTTGGGTTTACGTGCGGGGGTTGTCTGAAAAATTCCATCTGTCGGATTTTGGTGACAATGGGATTTCGAAATACGAAAGTCATCTGGTGGAATTTCACGAGAAGGTATACCTAGTAGATATAAAAAAAAAGCAAAAACGAAAAACAAAAAATAAACAAAACTTGAAACTGTAAACGACGAATCCAGAAAGAAAATACACCACCAAGTTGTTTTGGCTTCCCTCAATGTGTAGTGAACATTGTTTTCTGCACAGAAGAAAGTTGTTTGCCTTCCTGTTAATGCTTTTTATCGCAACATTGTGAGAAATGGTTTAACTTTTCATGGAAATTTTAAGTAAATGTCTGAGATATATGAAAATATTTCAATTACCATCAACATCAGACTCATTGGTATTTCGCGTTTGTTATTGAAATAATGTCAGAAAATGACAAAAAGCTGAGTTCTAATGCCTCCAGCTCCTCAAGCCACAAGTAGCTTCAATGTATGTAGATACCTTTCTGAGATGAATGATGTGCTTGAAAAACTTATTATTATTATTAGTATGCCGAATAGCCATAAGAGTTTTTGACAAAATAGCCAATAACAAAAATGTCTTCTTTTGAATGTTCATTCTTCTTTTCATGCAGTAATGACGCAAACCACGGCACTATATTAACTTCTCTTGTTCCCAAAATTCAAATCCGTAAAATTTCTTTCCAGTTCTTCCAGGTCCACTCTCCAGGGCCACTCTTAGGTCCGTTTAACGCTGCCCAACACGACCATTGTACGTAAAAGGGTGTTAGTTGGGTCATACTTGGAAGCAGGGCTGCCACTTTATGACTATAGTCATGGATCTACCGCTGTTTGAAGCCAATATTTTCAATCTACCATTCTATGACCCTGTTTTAAAAACTATGACTATTTGCGATTAATGCCACTAAAATTTCACAATTAGTTCACTTTTTACGAACAGACCCTAGCTTAAGTAATTTGTACGGTAATGTAAACGCTATCTTATATTCATGCGGTGAAACGTCAGGACATGAAATTGCACCATTACCAGAACCAGACTGGAAAGTAAAAGAAAATGTTTTAGATTGAAGGGAAACAAGGCTTATTGCAAGCTATGTAATAAAATGATTTGTATTAGTATACCTGCAATTATTAGGCATAAAAAAAGTTGGGAACACAAGCTAAGATTATCTGAATCTTCAAACCAACAAACTTGATTATAAAGTTTTGCTGATAGTGAAGCAATCTCAGGTTTACACAAGAAAGTGAGGTGTGAAATAATTTCTGTAATGTGTTTTGTACAACATTCATTATTGCTTTCTTTGGTGGATACCTTACTTACTTTATTTAGAGCTCTTTTCCAGACTAGCTCCAAATAAATTGTGCTAGAACAAAAGGTAATTCAATGCTAATAGATATCATTGCTCCGTTTACTCCGTTACTAAAGTTATAACTCACAGAAAAAAAAGTGTTCACTTATTATCGATGAAAGCACAGACGTAGTAATCAAAAATGACTTGAATTAGTTGCCGGCTATTTCACAGACAGTTCTACTAAAGTTCTTGATTGCTTTTTTTTTTTTTTGAACCGCTAGAAATGAAGGAATGCAATGCCGAAAATATTTACTAATCTATTGTAAAACATATTTTCAATAACAATAGAAAGAGAATTTAATTGGTTTGGCTACAGACAATGCAGTAGCAGAGAGAGATGGCGTAAAAACAAAATTAAGAAAATTAATTGAATAACAAGATATTTTTTCTTGGTTGTACATGTCACTCTTTCAATTTATGTGCTTCTGAAGCATCGAAACAATTACATGCGACTATTGAAAATTAGTTCTAAATATTTATACATACTTTCAACATAAAATTTTAAATTTGTCCAAAACACGATGACTTTCCTATGACGAAGTTGTTAATAGAGTTATTGAGCAGTGTACGTCGCTCAAGCAGTATTTTCATTATTAGATTTCGAAAAAAAAAGTTGATGAAATGCTGATTTTATTCTTCAAGGATTAACGCATATTCATCTAGTTTACTTGTATTTTTTTTATGTCATATATTTTGGACATTATAAACAAACTAAACAGGTGTTGTCAACCTGAAAAAAACATGATTCATTAACCTTCAATCTTAATAGAAACATTCATAAAAAATTTGCAAAATTTTATTAAAACTGAGCATATTTGTCTTGATCTGGATTATAAAAATAAAAAATCTACAAGAAAATGAAATTTTAAATTTTAAGTGATTTTTCCAATAAAAGGTACAATTCCTCCAGTATTTGAATCCGAAAATAATTCAAAGTGGAAATATATCCATCATCCATTGTCGAAGCTTTTCGTTTTAATGAAGCCTCTACAGAAGTATTAAATGTTGTTACATTTTGGAAAGATATAGCCACAGAAATAAATGTTTTTGAAGCATTGATGTTTAAAGAATTGACAGATTTTATGTGTATTTTAGCTACTTTGCTACATAGCAGTAATGCAACAATTTTCAAAAATGCGTCAAAAGATAGTTAATGTTTCGTCCACTCAAATCCCAAAAGGTCTGTCTGGACACAGGCCGGCGAGCACCTGACTAATAAGCTGACATAGGCCGGAAACGCCTTGACACATGTTCAGCATGTATTAGGAGAAAATGCATTGAGAACAAATGCTAACCTCATGCCATATACGAAAACGGAAAGTTCTAAACAGTCCCTTCAACTGATATGTACAGGAAAAGTTGTGATATTACGAACTCATATGTGAATTTGAGCTCGCAATTGTGTTGGTCTCAAGTTGCTCGCAAAGAAAAGCTCAAAGAAGACTCTATGTGGTATTTTAAGTGGGAGCAAATTTCCTTCTCAAGTAGCCCGCGAAAGTAGCAAGCATACACATTTTTTACATATGAGGGACAAATCTTGGGCTTATGTATAATGTGTTGAATCCAAGTGACCAATTGCCAACCAAAGATCATGAAAAGTGTGACATGACCGTCAAAATTTTTTTGAAATTTTACATACTTGGAGGGTTTGTGAAAGCAACAATATAAATTAAAAATTTTCACTTCTACATTCGCCGTTTCCGCCGGTAAAGGCTAGCGTATACCCGACTCAAAGGTTATCTCACCAGTGACATATCCTGTAAATAAAATCTAAAAGCATTAAAAGCTCTAAACGAGGTGGCCTATTAAAAAAACCAATAATATTTTTCCCTCCTAAATTAGGAGGGATTATTACGTCTTCCAGGATATTCAAGGATAAAGGATAAAATCCTAATCCTTGATGACTTTTTTCGCGTATATTTTTAATATTACATTTTTCTTAGATATCTTGAAATCCTATCTTTCAAATGAGCCATACTTCACTGCCCTAGCATAAAAAGAAAAATAAGGAAGAACAGGACAGTATTTTTGCAACATTTTGAAAATTCCATACCTCGCAAAATTCCCACTAAAGAAGGAAAATTTTTAATTTGTAATGTTGTTTTCATAAACCCTCCAAGTATATAAAATTTCAACCAAATTAGTGATGGTCATGTCACACCTGTTGCCTATTTGATATGGAATGACCCAGTTGTTAGTAATAATGAAATATTTAATCTTTGTTATTTTCCATTGAAAGAAGGAGTTAGAAAAAACATTTTTTTATATTTGAATTTGTCTGACTTTTCATTGAAAGAAAATATTAAATTTATTATTTAAATTTGTATATACTAATTTACTTGTTATACCTATATATACATATAATATTTTTTTATTTCTACCACACATTCAGGAAATTTATGACTCTCTAAACATTAGATCTACTAAATATCATTCAGTGGTGGTAACCTTGGAAGCACCCTGAGTCAGTATTTCTGGCTCAATATTAATGATTCGATTCTAGTAATATGAATTAGTCAAGATTCAACTTTTATATTGATTCAAGAGAAAATGAAATCAATTCCTAAGAAAGTATAGGCATGTCGTGTGACCTAAGTAAGAGTTCTAAACTTCCAAAATTCCCAAGAATTTCTATGTTTTAACAAAATTAATCGTTTTTTTAAAGGAATATTACGGAGTGACTATTATTAAGAGAAGTGTAAAGGAAAAAGGAACTAGAAATCAAAATTTCTTAAAGTTGATTAAAATTACTGAAGATTACGTATACGAAAGTTCCCAGTAACGATTTCATTAATAACATTTCACAATAATTTTCAATAATATTAAAGTGAACATCCTGTGATCAAAGTAGTTTTACTTGAGATTAGAGAGGTAGAAAAATTTTAATTATTAAAATTCCTTAAAACAATTATCATAATTCAGATAACTACATACCTTTCGTTTTCGATAGGAAAATATTAGCATCTGCCCTGGAAAATATAGAAAAGAAATGTTTAATACAAATTCGAAATTCATAATTAAATTAAAGGTAAAGCTAATAATAAAAAAAAAAATTATAATTTCATTGAGCTTTCCAATGTAATCACCACCTTCAACAAACTTGGATTTCTCATTTATTTTTGTGTGTACAGGAGGAGGAAAAATGATTATTGTTACAGAGCCAGTGTGAATGATCTCAAACTATTCCTAGCATGGTGGGTAAAAGGTCTCACCGGCATATTGAGGAACAATTTGAGAATTTTCATACTGGACGAAGGCGAGGGACATTTTATGCACAAAGAGCACTAACAAGACCTGTTACGTGCTCCGTTTCACTCAATATTGGTTGCGACCACCTCAGGGAGATGGGGTCGTTCGATTGATGCTCTACGTCTTCTAGCTAGAAGAAAGGTATCGTTAACGAAGAATAATTTTGGGCGCCACGTAACTTTTGGGAGTGGAAAGTCAAAAACAAACAAATAAACAAACAAAAAACAGTTTTCTTAGTATATTATACTTGCTGCTCAGCCCGACTAATGCGTTAAATTTAAAAAAAAAAAACAGAAATCATGGGTTTAATACATTTGAAACTGGACTGGATAATATTAGATCCAAGTCGATAGTTTATCTCGATTTAGCCAGTTTATTTCTAAATGCTAACTAATGTTACGTCTGATTTACTTTTATTTTACTCTAGACTCAAATCGTGTAGTTAAATGCAGCAAACAACAGAGTCATCTGTCTAAACGATCCCTATACATACGATATATATATATAAGCACACAACAAACGGTGAAGATCACCAATATGTACCTCTCGCTCTTATACATAGATGGCAGGGAGCACGTCAGCCACTGTCAGTCAATTCAGTAAGGGGCTATCACTCAACTACGGGTCTACTTTTATCAAGTAGAACGGGTATGTATACGAAACAAACAAAAAATTACACAAGCAAAATTCCTTGTGTGTAGTTATTTTCCGGCGAGTGATAGGACAGTGCTTCCCTTATTGTAAATCAACATCTTAAGTAGTGATAGTAACTCAGAAGTAATATTCCCACTCCTCACAAAAAAAAAATAGTCCACAAAACCCTTTTGTGTGCTCGGGCAGCAAACTAAACCATAAATTTTCATTCCTTGTTTCTAGGTCCAGTAAGACTCCCGGTACAACGTTGAGGCATTCTATGTGTGTTCCGTGTGCTCAATATTGTATTCACCGGTTGCTGCTGCATTCCCTACTTCATCGTGTCCAGATCTTTTATGTAAATTGCAGATGTCACGGAGAATCCAGTGATACTATGGATCGCTAGACTGGCCTGGAAGATATAACTGGAGGAGTAAAGTCAACGTAACATAGCGAAACAACACTTTATAAGTAGAGCTCTTCATGTCAGATAAGTATTTCTGTGGTAGATGGACACGATTCTTTGTTTAAACCTTTTCCTTTTCTTTCTAGTGACAACTCTGGTCGACAAATACACAAGTCCAGCATCATTACAACATGGAACAACGCGAAGGGTCGTATCTAAGTTGAGAGGAATGGCCTGCATGAATGTTTTCCTGGCAGAACCAGTTGGTAAAATCCTTTTCGCTACCTTATTTTCGTTTTATACCAGCTACCCATAGAGGGTCGCACACTGTAAAAAATGTGCACACTTGTTACCACAAAGCCTAGGTATTTTTCCCTAAAATGTAGGGAATATTTCCTAAAATGTAGTAAATATTCCCTACATTTTTGGGAATAATCCCTACAGTTCCCTGAGTACTCTATCTAAAGAATATTCCCTACGTTTTAGGGGAAAATACATAAGCTTGGTGGCAATAAATGTGCACATTTTTTACAGTGTACGATTATACTAAAATAATAGTTTTATTTGTTTTCTTTATGTGGGAAATTTGAATGTATGCAGTTAGGAATGGGTGCTGGATCTATGTATATCTCTCATAATTACATAGACCCCTACTGGTAGCTAGACTGGGAACATACACGACCGCCAGACTATTGGGAATATTGAATTTCAAATATGTCGTAAAGTGGAACTGAAGTTTTATGGATCATTAGTAATGCGATTACCATGAATGATCTTAGAGCCAGGCGATAATTTTTCGCCGCGACAGATTCTAAATTATTAAAACAAGTTGACAATTGGGTAGGTTTCCTATAAAGAAATCGTACGACATTTCTTTTAGTTAATTGTTGAGGTTGAAATCTGGTAGTCATATTACTGTATTAAGGATATTACTGAAAACTTTTAATCCACTGTATGAGAGTTTTGGATGGCATCTCTCAGAAATGAATTTTATCACACTTATAACAAATCAATGGGATCGCTAGTTATATACTTACGAGTTCTAGTATGATTTTGAAAATTATATGTGTTTTTTCCTTTTAAAATATTTCGAAATCTTTGAAGTTAAGGGAATGTCAAATCAATCCTTAATATTAAATTTTATCTATAATTTCTTTTGACCTACTTAATACTTAGTCGAGACGTCTCCAATCCAAAAGGAAAAGTAGGTACTTTGGTCTGAGATTTGTCAGTGTAATGTACTGCCCGTAGTCAGAGCGTACATGCAAAATTGAATAATGTGGTGAGAATTGATGCCACTGGTATAAAGTTAATGGTTTTAATTGTATGTCTACAGCTTTAACACTCGATAAATTTAAAATACTAATAGCTCACTTTATCAAATTTCAATAAACGGAAAATATAAGATATATAATAAATATAATAATGTTGTTGCAATAAACTTTGTACTCACCTGATCTATGTTTGGCAGTTGATTGACTTGATTTTAATAACTTCAATTGAGGTTGGGATTGGGATATTCTTTATTCTGGTCGATACCCAGAATAAAGTGAGGTGAGTAGTTCTTACTGCAGTCGAAACCCACAGAATCTTTATTGCAGTCGTTACCCACAACAAAGTCTTTTATTAGTAATTTTCTTATTACAGTCATTACCCGTGATATGAATCTTTATTGTAGTCGTTACCCACAATAAAGTGTTTTGTTAGTACTTTTCTTATTGCAGTCGTTGCCCGTAATAAGAATCTTTATTGTAGTCGTTACCCACAATAAAGTGTTTTGTTAGTAATTTTCTTATTATAGTCGTTGCCCGTAATAAGAATCTTTATTGTAGTCGTTACCCACAATAAAGGGTTTTGTTAATAATTTTCTTATTATAGTCGTTACCCGTAATAAGAATCTTTATTGTAGTCGTTACCCACAATAAAGTGTTTAATGTTAGTAGTTTTCTTATTACAGTCATTACCCGTGATAAGAATCTTTATTGTAGTCGTTACCCACAATAAAGGGTTTTGTTAATAATTTTCTTATTATAGTCGTTACCTGTAATAAGAATCTTTATTGTAGTCGTTACCCACAATAAAGTGGTTAATGTTAGTAGTTTTCTTATTACAGTCGTTACCCATAATAAGAATCTTTATTGTAGTCGCTACCCACAATAAAGTGTATAGAATTAGTAAAATTTCTTATCACAGTCGTTACCCGTAATAAGAATCTTTATTTAGTCGCTATCCAAATAAATCTCCTAATCTAGTCGCAACCCAGAATAAGAAAAATTTATTTCAATTGTCAACCAAACAAAGTGTTAGACTCTTAATAAAAATTCACAACACTAGGAAATACCACTAACAAAAATTATCAAGTCACTCACTCCACTGCCAAACTGAAAAAGAGGTCGAGTCAAGTTAAATTGCTGTTTATATAGCCATGGTTTGCCCACGGCACCAAAGAACGGTAGTCAAAGGCGCATGGCAACAATAATTGGCATAGTAACAATAACCTAGCATAGCAACAATAACACAACTGCAACTGCAACTGCAATTCATTATCTGTTTATGCAGTGTTACCATTTTGGTCATTGCTGCTATCAACCTGTTTTGCTAAATATATTTAAAGTAATTTAAACGAATTTATGTTAATTTCAATCAATATGGTATACAATGATTTTCGCTTTGTTAAATACAGGTACTTACTTGCAACGAAAATAAATTAATTTGTACAGTATATCGAATAAGATTGCGAATCATATTTACTTCCTCAAACTTGATTCATGGTAATAGGGAAATTTGATTGAATCATGGAATTTTTTTTAATTCGATGTCTCTAGTGCAATGTAGATGGCACTATTTCGTTCCACTACGTACCTTATTTCCATTTTATCGTCTAGTGCGTTTATTTTCTTGAAGTTGGCTCACTGTCGTGTAAAGTATTCATGTTGACGTACTACAGCTGACAGGGGAAACTTTTAATCGGCCGGTTCATGTAAACTTTTGGAAATTAATCAGGTAATATGTTTATATTTTATAAAAAATGCCATGATTCTTTGTGGTTTGTTTATTTTCCTTTCAGGATCTTCATCAAGGGCAGGACTGGAACAAGCCACCTTAAATCAAGCAACATTTCGCTTTTGACTAATGTTATACGCATTATTTTATCATGTGTTTTGCCAATATGTAAATCTACTATGTAACTTTCTAAGATGTGCCCAGCGCTATGTGTGCCTTTGGCAGGGGTACTCAAATAAATAAAGGTTTATGTTTATGTTTATGAATTAATTATGCTTAATGTATCCGGGCATCTTCGTGTCGCCAGTGTTTAGGGAATTTTGTAATGTTACATGTATTTCATATATTTCATTCAAACACAAATATTCTAGTCTAGTTCGGTAGTATCTGTGTTTATTGTATCTTTTGATTCAACTAAAATCTATATGCTATCGTATAATCTTACCTTTGTTTTGTATTGTAATACTTAAGATTCGTTCAATGTAAATTTTTGTAACATCGTGATACCCAACGTTTTAGGACGTGGCTAAATGGCCGGGGTTGAAAATAAACAATCTTTCTATTGTAACTGCTTTGTTGAGTGTGTGACTGTTAATATTGATATCCGGTTATTTTTCTAGCCAGCGATCAGCAAATGTCTGGTACGAGGGAACGTCCAATAAATAACAAATTTGCACTGAAAAACAATACTTATTGTTTGTTCGGACCACGTTGCAACGTTTGTTTTATTTTCTTAGATATAGAAGCTGTGTGCCGATCGCATAATCCCCATGATCACACACTGACACCGAGTGGTGTCCAACATTGTTCCAAATTTGGAACAGTCAGGATTTAACTTTAAATTAGTTTTCAGTGTCCAATTAAAAATAGCACTCAAGTCCTGATTCATTTTTCGGATACAATCCTCAGTTAGCCCATAAGGGCAATTCAGATATATCTCTGAACATCATCTGCATATATTAAAATGTTGACAAATTTGAATATGTCAGGAAAATCGTTTATACATATAAAGAGTAAGCAAGAGCGGTCCCCATATAGAGCCCTGAGGAACACACGAACGTAAATTAAAGATATCAGATGTTTTGGATTTAAATATTATCCACTGTTTACGGCTTTCTGGAAAGCTTTTAATAATATTCAAAGCATAGTAGAATCAAATTTATAAAAAATATTCAACTTGCAAAGCAGATGCTTGTGATTAACAGTATGAAAATAGTAAATAACAAATAATATTTTTTTTTTTCAATTTTCTGTTGTAGGACCTAAGAATCCAAAAAGGAATCGATCTTGAGCAAATAGTTCAGATGGTAGTAAACCATCTAAGCTTTCGAACGAATATCAAATCATCACTGCACCCCATGACTCTATCCTATAACTAGCTATAGGACGTCCGAGTAAAACAATTCGCCAAAATGTCTAATAACCGTTATAATTTCTTGCCAGATTTAGAATCCTCAGAATGTTACCTTTCATTTGATCATATATTATAGCTACGTACATGCAACTATTTTTTTGATAAATCTGCTTTTATGAGGCATAATTTCATTAATTTTGTTATGAACGATCGAAATTGCGTCTGATTTTAAAAATGTCGTGCAATTTTTAAGGAAACCCTAAACCTGGGAAATCTTCCCTTTACAAACATAATTTATAGTATACGATACTCTAGTCTTTCATCTGAGGACTTAACCGTACTTCTCGTCCTCATTATTGTAAAAATATAATCCTTGAAATAAAAAACGCGATTTATGAATACATTGGCGCCCAATATAAATATTTTCTTTTTATAGTAAATAACCGCCGCCTGTCTCCAGCTTATTCTATCTATTAGATAGGTAATTCCATTACATTTACACACCTCCAAGGAACGCATCGTTTTTAAATCATAACTCAAGCAAATTCGTAAAAATAAATAATAATCTTTGTCTTGAAAATAAAATAATTTCTCCCTAGGTATTCCAGTATCTGAAAATGTTTCCAAAACTAATATTTTACAATTCCACCCTAAGACCTCTTCGTCCAATTTACAGGACTGCAAATGTAACACTTGGTAGGTACCATTTTAAGTACGTACAACCAAAACTACAAATCTCTTATAATTAAGGTGATAAAGTGTATTTGGCATTAAATTTAATTATACTCTGAGAGGATATCGAGAGTGTGTAACAACGGGGTAAGCATAAGATTAAAATTATAATTGACGATGAAAACTTTAGCCATGCAGGCTCTATATATTTCACGGGGTTACTCCTAGCTCTAATTACACTAAATGTAAGTTGAAAGGATTTAAAGGAGAGCAATAGTAATCCTCGCCTTATTGGGGGTATTCCATTTAAGTTTACTTACATAAACTTATCGAAAATTCTATGATCACCAGATTCCAGTAACATTTTAATTTGAGAACGCCGAGCTTATACGAAGAGTTAAGATGACGTTTGCTCAAGTTAATAATAGAAATAAAT
>CAWVNZ010002625.1:0-83094 GCA_963930735.1 Dioctria linearis
TGCAAAATTTACTGTAGAAGAGGCAATCCCTGGCGCAATTAAAACTTGCGATAGTAAAAAATTATTTTTGCAAAATTTACTGTAGAAAAGGCGATCCCTGGCGCAATTAAAACTTGCGATAGTAAAAATTATTTTTTGAATAATTTACTATAGAAAAGGCAATCCCTGGCGGATTTGAAATTTGCGACAGTAGAATATTATTTTTTGAATAATTTACTATAGAAAAGGCAATCCCTGGTGTAATTAAAATTTGCGACAGTAGAAAACTATTTTTTGAATAATTTACTATAGAAAAGGCAATCCCTGGCGTAATTAAAATTTGCGACAGTTGAAAATTAATTTGTGAGAAATTTACTATAGAAAAGGCAATCCCTGGGATATTTAAAATTTGCGACAGTAAAAAATTATTTTTTAAATAATTACTATAGAAAAGGCAATCCCTGGCGTATTTAAAATTTGCGACAGTAAAAAATTATTTTTTGAATAATTTACTATAGAAAAGGCAATCCCTGGCGTAATTAAAATTTGCGACAGCAAAAATTACTTTTTGAATAATTTCCTATAGAAAAGGCAATCCCTGGGATATTTAAAATTTGCCACAGTAAAAAATTATTTTTTGAATAATTTACTATAGAAAAGGCAATCCCTGGCGTAATTAAAATTTGCGACAGTTGAAAATTATTTTTTGAATAATTTACTATAGAAAAGGCAATCCCTGGCGGATTTGAAATTTGCGACAGTAAAAAATTATTTTTTGAATAATTTACTATAGAAAAGGCAATCCCTGGCGGATTTGAAATTTGCGACAGTAAAAAATTATTTTTGGAATAATTTACTATAGAAAAGGCAATCCCTGGCGCAATTAAAATTTGCGACAGTATAAAATTATTTTTTGAATAATTTACTATAGAAAAGGCAATCCCTGGCGTAATTAAAATTTGCGACAGTATAAAATTATTTTTTGAATAATTTACTATAGAAAAGGCAATCCCTGGCGTAATTAAAATTTGCGACAGTTGAAAATTATTTTTTGAATAATTTACTATAGAAAAGGCAATCCCCGGCGTAATTAAAATTTGCGACAGTAAAAAATTATTTTTTGAATAATTTACTATACAAAAGGCAATCCCTGGCGCAATTAAAACTTGCGACAGTTGAAAATTATTTTTTGAATAATTTACTAAAGAAAAGGCAATCACTGGCGTATTTAAAATTTGCGACAGTTGAAAATTATTTTTTGAATAATTTACTATAGAAAAGGCAATCCCTGGTGTAATTAAAATTTGCGACAGTAGAAAACTATTTTTTGAATAATTTACTATAGAAAAGGCAATCCCTGGCGTAATTAAAATTTGCGACAGTTGAAAATTAATTTGTGAGAAATTTACTATAGAAAAGGCAATCCCTGGGATATTTAAAATTTGCGACAGTAAAAAATTATTTTTTAAATAATTTACTATAGAAAAGGCAATCCCTGGCGTATTTAAAATTTGCGACAGTAAAAAATTATTTTTTGAATAATTTACTATAGAAAAGGCAATCCCTGGCGTAATTAAAATTTGCGACAGCAAAAATTACTTTTTGAATAATTTCCTATAGAAAAGGCAATCCCTGGGATATTTAAAATTTGCCACAGTAAAAAATTATTTTTTGAATAATTTACTATAGAAAAGGCAATCCCTGGCGTAATTAAAATTTGCGACAGTTGAAAATTATTTTTTGAATAATTTACTATAGAAAAGGCAATCCCTGGCGGATTTGAAATTTGCGACAGTAAAAAATTATTTTTTGAATAATTTACTATAGAAAAGGCAATCCCTGGCGGATTTGAAATTTGCGACAGTAAAAAATTATTTTTGGAATAATTTACTATAGAAAAGGCAATCCCTGGCGCAATTAAAATTTGCGACAGTATAAAATTATTTTTTGAATAATTTACTATAGAAAAGGCAATCCCTGGCGTAATTAAAATTTGCGACAGTATAAAATTATTTTTTGAATAATTTACTGTAGAAAAGGCAATCCCTGGCGTAATTAAAATTTGCGACAGTTGAAAATAATTTTTTGAATAATTTACTATAGAAAAGGCAATCCCCGGCGTAATTAAAATTTGCGACAGTAAAAAATTATTTTTTGAATAATTTACTATACAAAAGGCAATCCCTGGCGCAATTAAAACTTGCGACAGTTGAAAATTATTTTTTGAATAATTTACTAAAGAAAAGGCAATCACTGGCGTATTTAAAATTTGCGACAGTTGAAAATTATTTTTTGAATAATTTACTATAGAAAAGGCAATCCCTGGCGCAATTAAAATTTGCGACAGTATAAAATTATTTTTTGAATAATTTACTATAGAAAAGGCAATCCCTGGCGCAATTAAAATTTGCAACAGTAGAAAATTATTTTTTGAATAATTTACTATAGAAAAGGCAATCCCTGGCGTATTTAAAATTTGCGACAGTAAAAAATTATTTTTTGAATAATTTACTATAGAAAAGGCAATCCCTGGCGTATTTAAAATTTGCGACAGTAAAAAATTATTTTTTGAATAATTTACTATAGAAAAGGCAATCCCTGGCGCAATTAAAATTTGCGACAGTTGAAAATTATTTTTTGAATAATTTACTATAGAAAAGGCAATCCCTGGCGGATTTGAAATTTGCGACAGTAAAAAATTATTTTTTGAATAATTTACTATAGAAAAGGCAATCCCTGGCGCAATTAAAATTTGCGACAGTAAAAAATTATTTTTTGAATAATTTACTATAGAAAAGGCAATCCCTGGCGTATTTAAAATTTGCGACAGTAAAAAATTAATTTGTGAGAAATTTACTATAGAAAAGGCAATCCCTGGGAAATTTAAAATTTGCGACAGTAAAAAATTATTTTTTGAATAATTTGCTATAGAAAAGGCAATCCCTGGCGGATTTGAAATTTGCGACAGTAAAAAATTATTTTTTGAATAATTTACTATAGAAAGGACAATCCCTGGCGGATTTGAAATTTGCGACAGTAAAAAATTATTTTTTGAATAATTTACTATAGAAAAGGCAATCCCTGGCGTAATTAAAATTTGCGACAGTAGAAAATTATTTTTTAAATAATTTACTATAGAAAAGGCAATCCTTGGCGTATTTAAAATTTGCGACAGTAAAAAATTAATTTGTGAGAAATTTACTATAGAAAAGGCAATCCCTGGGAAATTTAAAATTTGCGACAGTAAAAAATTATTTTTTGAATAATTTGCTATAGAAAAGGCAATCCCTGGCGGATTTGAAATTTGCGACAGTAAAAAATTATTTTTTGAATAATTTACTATAGAAAGGACAATCCCTGGCGGATTTGAAATTTGCGACAGTAAAAAATTATTTTTTGAATAATTTACTATAGAAAAGGCAATCCCTGGCGCAATTAAAATTTGCGACAGTAAAAAATTATTTTTTGCAAAATTTACTATAGAAAAGGCAATCCCTGGCGTAATTAAAATTTGCGACAGTAAAAAATTATTTTTTGAATAATTTACTATAGAAAAGGCAATCCCTGGCGCACTTAAAATTTGCGACAGTAAAAAATTATTTTTTGAATAATTTACTACAGAAAAGGCAATCCCTGGCGCACTTAAAATTTGCGACAGTAAAAAATTATTTTTTGAATAATTTACTAGAGAAAAGGCAATCCCTGGCGTAATTAAAATTTGCGACAGTAAAAAATTATTTTTTGAATAATTTACTATAGAAAAGGCAATCCCTGGCGCAATTACAATTTGCGACAGTAGAAAATTATTTTTTGAATAATTTACTATAGAAAAGGCAATCCCTGGCGTAATTAAAATTTGCGACAGTTGAAAATTATTTTTTGAATAATTTACTATAGAAAAGGCAATCCCTGGCGGATTTGAAATTTGCGACAGTAAAAAATTATTTTTTGAATAATTTACTATAGAAAAGGCAATCCCTGGCGGATTTGAAATTTGCGACAGTAAAAAATTATTTTTGGAATAATTTACTATAGAAAAGGCAATCCCTGGCGCAATTAAAATTTGCGACAGTATAAAATTATTTTTTGAATAATTTACTATAGAAAAGGCAATCCCTGGCGTAATTAAAATTTGCGACAGCAAAAATTACTTTTTGAATAATTTCCTATAGAAAAGGCAATCCCTGGGATATTTAAAATTTGCCACAGTAAAAAATTATTTTTTGAATAATTTACTATAGAAAAGGCAATCCCTGGCGTAATTAAAATTTGCGACAGTTGAAAATTATTTTTTGAATAATTTACTATAGAAAAGGCAATCCCTGGCGGATTTGAAATTTGCGACAGTAAAAAATTATTTTTTGAATAATTTACTATAGAAAAGGCAATCCCTGGCGGATTTGAAATTTGCGACAGTAAAAAATTATTTTTGGAATAATTTACTATAGAAAAGGCAATCCCTGGCGCAATTAAAATTTGCGACAGTATAAAATTATTTTTTGAATAATTTACTATAGAAAAGGCAATCCCTGGCGTAATTAAAATTTGCGACAGTATAAAATTATTTTTTGAATAATTTACTATAGAAAAGGCAATCCCTGGCGTAATTAAAATTTGCGACAGTTGAAAATTATTTTTTGAATAATTTACTATAGAAAAGGCAATCCCCGGCGTAATTAAAATTTGCGACAGTAAAAAATTATTTTTTGAATAATTTACTATACAAAAGGCAATCCCTGGCGCAATTAAAACTTGCGACAGTTGAAAATTATTTTTTGAATAATTTACTATAGAAAAGGCAATCACTGGCGTATTTAAAATTTGCGACAGTTGAAAATTATTTTTTGAATAATTTACTATAGAAAAGGCAATCCCTGGCGCAATTAAAATTTGTGACAGTAGAAAATTATTTTTTGAATAATTTACTATAGAAAAGGCAATCCCTGGCGCAATTAAAATTTGCGACAGTATAAAATTATTTTTTGAATAATTTACTATAGAAAAGGCAATCCCTGGCGCAATTAAAATTTGCAACAGTAGAAAATTATTTTTTGAATAATTTACTATAGAAAAGGCAATCCCTGGCGTATTTAAAATTTGCGACAGTAAAAAATTATTTTTTGAATAATTTACTATAGAAAAGGCAATCCCTGGCGTATTTAAAATTTGCGACAGTAAAAAATTAATTTTTGAATAATTTACTATAGAAAAGGCAATCCCTGGCGGATTTGAAATTTGCGACAGTAAAAAATTATTTTTTGAATAATTTACTATAGAAAAGGCAATCCCTGGCGTAATTAAAATTTGCGACAGTATAAAATTATTTTTTGAATAATTTACTATAGAAAAGGCAATCCCTGGCGTAATTAAAATTTGCGACAGTATAAAATTATTTTTTGAATAATTTACTATAGAAAAGGCAATCCCTGGCGTATTTAAAATTTGCGACAGTAGAAAATTATTTTTTGAATAATTTACTATAGAAAAGGCAATCCCTGGCGTATTTAAAATTTGCGACAGTAAAAAATTAATTTGTGAGAAATTTACTATAGAAAAGGCAATCCCTGGGAAATTTAAAATTTGCGACAGTAGAAAATTATTTTTTGAATAATTTACTATAGAAAAGGCAATCCCTGGCGCAATTAAAATTTGCGATATAAAAAAATTATTTTTTGCAAAATTTACTATAGAAAAGGCAATCCCTGGCGCAATTAAAACTTGCGATATTAAAAAATTATTTTTTGAATAATTTCCTATAGAAAAGGCAATCCCTGGCGCAATTAAAATTTGCAACAGTAGAAAATTATTTTTTGAATAATTCACTATAGAAAAGGCAATCCCTGGCGTAATTAAAATTTGCGACAGTATAAAATTATTTTTTGAATAATTTACTATAGAAAAGGCAATCCCTGGCGTATTTAAAATTTGCGACAGTAGAAAATTATTTTTTGAATAATTTACTATAGAAAAGGCAATCCCTGGCGTAATTAAAATTTGCGACAGTAAAAAATTATTTTTTGCAAAATTTACTGTAGAAAAGGCAATCCCTGGCGCAATTAAAACTTGCGATAGTAAAAAATTATTTTTTGCAAAATTTACTGTAGAAAAGGCAATCCCTGGCGCAATTAAAACTTGCGATAGTAAAAAATTATTTTTTGAATAATTTACTATAGAAAAGGCAATCCCTGGCGGATTTGAAATTTGCGACAGTAGAATATTATTTTTTGAATAATTTACTATAGAAAAGGCAATCCCTGGCGTAATTAAAATTTGCGACAGTAGAAAACTATTTTTTGAATAATTTACTATAGAAAAGGCAATCCCTAGCGTAATTAAAATTTGCGACAGTTGAAAAATAATTTGTGAGAAATTTACTATAGAAAAGGCAATCCCTGGGATATTTAAAATTTGCGACAGTAAAAAATTATTTTTTAAATAATTTACTATAGAAAAGGCAATCCCTGGCGTATTTAAAATTTGCGACAGTAAAAAATTATTTTTTGAATAATTAACTATAGAAAAGGCAATCCCTGGCGTAATTAAAATTTGCGAGAGTAAAAAATTATTTTTTGAATAATTTCCTATAGAAAAGGCAATCCCTGGGATATTTAAAATTTGCGACAGTAAAAAATTATTTTTTGAATAATTTACTATAGAAAAGGCAATCCCTGGCGTAATTAAAATTTGCGACAGTTGAAAATTATTTTTTGAATAATTTACTATAGAAAAGGCAATCCCTGGCGGATTTGAAATTTGCGACAGTAAAAAATTATTTTTTGAATAATTTACTATAGAAAAGGCAATCCCTGGCGGATTTGAAATTTGCGACAGTAAAAAATTATTTTTTGAATAATTTACTATAGAAAAGGCAATCCCTGGCGCAATGAAAATTTGCGACAGTATAAAATTTTTTTTGAATAATTTACTATAGAAAAGGCAATCCCTGGCGTAATTAAAATTTGCGACAGTATAACATTATTTTTTGAATAATTTACTATAGAAAAGGCAATCCCTGGCGTAATTAAAATTTGCGACAGTTGAAAATTATTTTTTGAATAATTTACTATAGAAAAGGCAATCCCCGGCGTAATTAAAATTTGCGACAGTAAAAAATTAATTTTTGAATAATTTACCATAGAAAAGGCAATCCCTGGCGCAATTAAAATTTGCGACAGTTGAAAATTATTTTTTGAATAATTTACTATAGAAAAGGCAATCACTGGCGTATTTTAAATTTGCGACAGTTGAAAATTATTTTTTGAATAATTTACTATAGAAAAGGCAATCCCTGGCGCAATTAAAATTTGCGACAGTAGAAAATTATTTTTTGAATAATTTACTATAGAAAAGGCAATCCCTGGCGCAATTAAAATTTGCGACAGTATAAAATTATTTTTTGAATAATTTACTATAGAAAAGGCAATCCCTGGCGCAATTAAAATTTGCAACAGTAGAAAATTATTTTTTGAATAATTTACTATAGAAAAGGCAATCCCTGGCGTATTTAAAATTAGCGACAGTAAAAAATTATTTTTTGAATAATTTACTACAGAAAAGGCAATCCCTGGCGTATTTAAAATTTGCGACAGTAAAAAATTATTTTTTGAATAATTTACTATAGAAAAGGCAATCCCTGGCGCAATTAAAATTTGCGACAGTTGAAAATTATTTTTTGAATAATTTACTATAGAAAAGGCAATCCCTGGCGGATTTGAAATTTGCGACAGTAAAAAATTATTTTTTGAATAATTTACTATACAAAAGGCAATCCCTGGCTCAATTAAAATTTGCGACAGTAAAAAATTATTTTTTGAATAATTTACTATAGAAAAGGCAATCCCTGGCGTATTTAAAATTTGCGACAGTAAAAAATTATTTTTTGAATAATTTACTATAGAAAAGGCAATCCCTGGCGCAATTAAAATTTGCGACAGTTGAAAATTATTTTTTGAATAATTTACTATAGAAAAGGCAATCCCTGGCGCAATTAAAATTTGCGACAGTAAAAAATTATTTTTTGCAAAATTTACTATAGAAAAGGCAATCCCTGGCGTAATTAAAATTTGCGACAGTAAAAAATTATTTTTTGAATAATTTACTATAGAATAGGCAATCCCTGGCGCACTTAAAATTTGCGACAGTAAAAAATTATTTTTTGAATAATTTACTATAGAAAAGGCAATCCTTGGCGCACTTAAAATTTGCGACAGTAAAAAATTATTTTTTGAATAATTTACTAGAGAAAAGGTAATCCCTGGCGTATTTAAAATTTGCGACAGTAAAAAATTATTTTTTGAATAATTTACTATAGAAAAGGCAATCCCTGGCGCAATTAAAATTTGCGACAGTTGAAAATTATTTTTTGAATAATTTACTATAGAAAAGGCAATCCCTGGCGGATTTGAAATTTGCGACAGTAAAAAATTATTTTTTGAATAATTTACTATAGAAAAGGCAATCCCTGGCGCAATTAAAATTTGCGACAGTAAAAAATTATTTTTTGAATAATTTGCTATAGAAAAGGCAATCCCTGGCGGATTTGAAATTTGCGACAGTAAAAAATTATTTTTTGAATAATTTACTATAGAAAGGACAATCCCTGGCGGATTCGAAATTTGCGACAGTAAAAAATAATTTTTTGAATAATTTACTATAGAAAAGGCAATCCCTGGCGCAATTACAATTTGCGACAGTAGAAAATTATTTTTTGAATAATTTACTATAGAAAAGGCAATCCCTGGCGTAATTAAAATTTGCGACAGTATAAAATTATTTTTTGAATAATTTACTATAGAAAAGGCAATCCCTGGCGTAATTAAAATTTGCGACAGTTGAAAATTATTTTTTGAATAATTTACTATAGAAAAGGCAATCCCTGGCGTAATTAAAATTTGCGACAGTAGAAAATTATTTTTTGAATAATTTACTATAGAAAAGGCAATCCCTGGCGCAATTAAAATTTGCGATATAAAAAAATTATTTTTTGCAAAATTTACTATAGAAAAGGCAATCCCTGGCGCAGTTAAAACTTGCGATAGTAAAAAATTATTTTTTGAATAATTTCCTATAGAAAAGGCAATCCCTGGCGCAATTAAAATTTGCGACAGTTGAAAATTATTTTTTGAATAATTTACTATAGAAAAGGCAATCCCTGGCGGATTTGAAATTTGCGACAGTAAAAAATTATTTTTTGAATAATTTACTATACAAAAGGCAATCCCTGGCTCAATTAAAATTTGCGACAGTAAAAAATTATTTTTTGAATAATTTACTATAGAAAAGGCAATCCCTGGCGTATTTAAAATTTGCGACAGTAAAAAATTATTTTTTGAATAATTTACTATAGAAAAGGCAATCCCTGGCGCAATTAAAATTTGCGACAGTTGAAAATTATTTTTTGAATAATTTACTATAGAAAAGGCAATCCCTGGCGCAATTAAAATTTGCGACAGTAAAAAATTATTTTTTGCAAAATTTACTATAGAAAAGGCAATCCCTGGCGTAATTAAAATTTGCGACAGTAAAAAATTATTTTTTGAATAATTTACTATAGAATAGGCAATCCCTGGCGCACTTAAAATTTGCGACAGTAAAAAATTATTTTTTGAATAATTTACTATAGAAAAGGCAATCCTTGGCGCACTTAAAATTTGCGACAGTAAAAAATTATTTTTTGAATAATTTACTAGAGAAAAGGTAATCCCTGGCGTATTTAAAATTTGCGACAGTAAAAAATTATTTTTTGAATAATTTACTATAGAAAAGGCAATCCCTGGCGCAATTAAAATTTGCGATATAAAAAAATTATTTTTTGCAAAATTTACTATAGAAAAGGCAATCCCTGGCGCAGTTAAAACTTGCGATAGTAAAAAATTATTTTTTGAATAATTTCCTATAGAAAAGGCAATCCCTGGCGCAATTAAAATTTGCGACAGTTGAAAATTATTTTTTGAATAATTTACTATAGAAAAGGCAATCCCTGGCGGATTTGAAATTTGCGACAGTAAAAAATTATTTTTTGAATAATTTACTATACAAAAGGCAATCCCTGGCTCAATTAAAATTTGCGACAGTAAAAAATTATTTTTTGAATAATTTACTATAGAAAAGGCAATCCCTGGCGTATTTAAAATTTGCGACAGTAAAAAATTATTTTTTGAATAATTTACTATAGAAAAGGCAATCCCTGGCGCAATTAAAATTTGCGACAGTTGAAAATTATTTTTTGAATAATTTACTATAGAAAAGGCAATCCCTGGCGCAATTAAAATTTGCGACAGTAAAAAATTATTTTTTGCAAAATTTACTATAGAAAAGGCAATCCCTGGCGTAATTAAAATTTGCGACAGTAAAAAATTATTTTTTGAATAATTTACTATAGAATAGGCAATCCCTGGCGCACTTAAAATTTGCGACAGTAAAAAATTATTTTTTGAATAATTTACTATAGAAAAGGCAATCCTTGGCGCACTTAAAATTTGCGACAGTAAAAAATTATTTTTTGAATAATTTACTAGAGAAAAGGTAATCCCTGGCGTATTTAAAATTTGCGACAGTAAAAAATTATTTTTTGAATAATTTACTATAGAAAAGGCAATCCCTGGCGCAATTAAAATTTGCGACAGTTGAAAATTATTTTTTGAATAATTTACTATAGAAAAGGCAATCCCTGGCGGATTTGAAATTTGCGACAGTAAAAAATTATTTTTTGAATAATTTACTATAGAAAAGGCAATCCCTGGCGCAATTAAAATTTGCGACAGTAAAAAATTATTTTTTGAATAATTTGCTATAGAAAAGGCAATCCCTGGCGGATTTGAAATTTGCGACAGTAAAAAATTATTTTTTGAATAATTTACTATAGAAAGGACAATCCCTGGCGGATTCGAAATTTGCGACAGTAAAAAATTATTTTTTGAATAATTTACTATAGAAAAGGCAATCCCTGGCGCAATTACAATTTGCGACAGTAGAAAATTATTTTTTGAATAATTTACTATAGAAAAGGCAATCCCTGGCGTAATTAAAATTTGCGACAGTATAAAATTATTTTTTGAATAATTTACTATAGAAAAGGCAATCCCTGGCGTAATTAAAATTTGCGACAGTTGAAAATTATTTTTTGAATAATTTACTATAGAAAAGGCAATCCCTGGCGTAATTAAAATTTGCGACAGTAGAAAATTATTTTTTGAATAATTTACTATAGAAAAGGCAATCCCTGGCGCAATTAAAATTTGCGATATAAAAAAATTATTTTTTGCAAAATTTACTATAGAAAAGGCAATCCCTGGCGCAATTAAAACTTGCGATAGTAAAAAATTATTTTTTGAATAATTTCCTATAGAAAAGGCAATCCCTGGCGCAATTAAAATTTGCAACAGTAGAAAATTATTTTTTGAATAATTCACTATAGAAAAGGCAATCCCTGGCGTAATTAAAATTTGCGACAGTATAAAATTATTTTTTGAATAATTTACTAGAGAAAAGGCAATCCCTGGCGTATTTAAAATTTGCGACAGTAGAAAATTATTTTTTGAATAATTTACTATAGAAAAGGCAATCCCTGGCGTAATTAAAATTTGCGACAGTAAAAAATTATTTTTTGCAAAATTTACTGTAGAAAAGGCAATCCCTGGCGCAATTAAAACTTGCGATAGTAAAAAATTATTTTTTGCAAAATTTACTGTAGAAAAGGCAATCCCTGGCGCAATTAAAACTTGCGATAGTAAAAAATTATTTTTTGAATAATTTACTATAGAAAAGGCAATCCCTGGCGGATTTGAAATTTGCGACAGTAGAATATTATTTTTTGAATAATTTACTATAGAAAAGGCAATCCCTGGCGTAATTAAAATTTGCGACAGTAGAAAACTATTTTTTGAATAATTTACTATAGAAAAGGCAATCCTTAGCGTAATTAAAATTTGCGACAGTTGAAAATTAATTTGTGAGAAATTTACTATAGAAAAGGCAATCCCTGGGATATTTAAAATTTGCGACAGTAAAAAATTATTTTTTAAATAATTTACTATAGAAAAGGCAATCCCTGGCGTATTTAAAATTTGCGACAGTAAAAAATTATTTTTTGAATAATTAACCATAGAAAAGGCAATCCCTGGCGTAATTAAAATTTGCGAGAGTAAAAAATTATTTTTTGAATAATTTCCTATAGAAAAGGCAATCCCTGGGATATTTAAAATTTGCGACAGTAAAAAATTATTTTTTGAATAATTTACTATAGAAAAGGCAATCCCTGGCGTAATTAAAATTTGCGACAGTTGAAAATTATTTTTTGAATAATTTACTATAGAAAAGGCAATCCCTGGCGGATTTGAAATTTGCGACAGTAAAAAATTATTTTTTGAATAATTTACTATGGAAAAGGCAATCCCTGGCGGATTTGAAATTTGCGACAGTAAAAAATTATTTTTTGAATAATTTACTATAGAAAAGGCAATGCCTGGCGCAATGAAAATTTGCGACAGTATAAAATTTTTTTTGAATAATTTACTATAGAAAAGGCAATCCCTGGCGTAATTAAAATTTGCGACAGTATAACATTATTTTTTGAATAATTTACTATAGAAAAGGCTATCCCTGGCGTAATTAAAATTTGCGACAGTTGAAAATTATTTTTTGAATAATTTACTATAGAAAAGGCAATCCCCGGCGTAATTAAAATTTGCGACAGTAAAAAATTAATTTTTGAATAATTTACCATAGAAAAGGCAATCCCTGGCGCAATTAAAATTTGCGACAGTTGAAAATTATTTTTTGAATAATTTACTATAGAAAAGGCAATCCCTGGCGCAATTAAAATTTGCAACAGTAGAAAATTATTTTTTGAATAATTTACTATAGAAAAGGCAATCCCTGGCGCAATTAAAATTTGCGACAGTAAAAAATTATTTTTTGAATAATTTACCATAGAAAAGGCAATCCCTGGCGCAATTAAAATTTGCGACAGTTGAAAATTATTTTTTGAATAATTTACTATAGAAAAGGCAATCCCTGGCGGATTTGAAATTTGCGACAGTAAAAAATTATTTTTTGAATAATTTACTATAGAAAAGGCAATCCCTGGCGCAATTAAAATTTGCGACAGTAAAAAATTATTTTTTGAATAATTTACTATAGAAAAGGCAATCCCTGGCGCAATTAAAATTTGCGACAGTAAAAAATTATTTTTTGAATAATTTACTATAGAAAAGGCAATCCCTGGGAAATTTAAAATTTGCGATAGTAAAAAATTATTTTTTGCAAAATTTACTGTAGAAAAGGCAATCCCTGGCGCAATTAAAATTTGCGACAGTATAAAATTATTTTTTGAATAATTTACTATAGAAAAGGCAATCCCTGGCGCAATTAAAATTTGCAACAGTAGAAAATTATTTTTTGAATAATTTACTATAGAAAAGGCAATCCCTGGCGTATTTAAAATTAGCGACAGGAAAAAATTATTTTTTGAATAATTTACTATAGAAAAGGCAATCCCTGGCGTATTTAAAATTTGCGACAGTAAAAAATTATTTTTTGAATAATTTACTATAGAAAAGGCAATCCCTGGCGCAATTAAAATTTGCGACAGTTGAAAATTATTTTTTGAATAATTTACTATAGAAAAGGCAATCCCTGGCGGATTTGAAATTTGCGACAGTAAAAAATTATTTTTTGAATAATTTACTATAGAAAAGGCAATCCCTGGCGGATTTGAAATTTGCGACAGTAAAAAATTATTTTTTGAATAATTTACTGTAGAAAAGGCAATCCCTGGCGCAATTAAAATTTGCGACAGTAAAAAATTATTTTTTGAATAATTTACTATAGAAAAGGCAATCCCTGGGAAATTTAAAATTTGCGATAGTAAAAAATTATTTTTTGCAAAATTTACTGTAGAATAGGCAATCCCTGGCGCAATTAAAACGTGCGATAGTAAAAAATTATTTTTTGAATAATTTACTATAGAAAAGGCAATCCCTGGCGGATTTGAAATTTGCGACAGTAGAAAATTATTTTTTGAATAATTTACTATAGAAAAGGCAATCCCTGGCGTAATTAAAATTTGCGACAGTAGAAAATTATTTTTTGAATAATTTACTATAGAAAAGGCAATCCCTGGCGTAATTAAAATTTGCGACAGTAGAAAATTATTTTTTGAATAATTTACTATAGAAAAGGCAATCCCTGGCGCACTTAAAATTTGCGAAAGTAAAAAATTATTTTTTGAATAATTTACTATAGAAAAGGCAATCCCTGGCGCAATTAAAATTTGCGACAGTAAAAAATTAATTTTTGAATAATTTACTATAGAAAAGGCAATCCCTAGCGTAATTAAAATTTGCGACAAAAAAAAATTATTTTTTGAGTAATTTACTATAGAAAAGGCAATCTTTGGCGCACTTAAAATTTGCGACAGTAAAAAATTATTTTTTGAATAATTTACTATAGAAAAGGCAATCCCTGGCGCAATTAAAATTTGCGACAGTAAAAAATTAATTTTTGAATAATTTACTATAGAAAAGACAATCCCTGGCGTAATTAAAATTTGCAACTGTAAAAAATCATTTTTTGAATAATTTACTATAGAAAAGGCAATCCCTGGCGTAATTAAAATTTGCGACAGTATAAAATTATTTTTTGAATAATTTGCTATAGAAAAGGCAATCCCTGGCGTATTTAAAATTTGCGACAGTAAAAAATTATTTTTTGAATAATTTACTATAGAAAAGGCAATCAATGGCGCAATTAAAATTTGCGATAGTAAAAAATTATTTTTTGCAAAATTTACTATAGAAAAGGCAATCCCTGGCGTAATTAAAACTTGCGATAGTAAAAAATTATTTTTTGAATAATTTACTATAGAAAAGGCAATCCCTGGCGCAATTAAAATTTGCGACAGTTGAAAATTATTTTTTGAATAATTTACTATAGAAAAGGCAATCCCTGGCGTATTTAAAATTTGCGACAGTAAAAAATTATTTTTTGAATAATTTACTATAGAAAAGGCAATCAATGGCGCAATTAAAATTTGCGATAGTAAAAAATTATTTTTTTGCAAAATTTACTATAGAAAAGGCAATCCCTGGCGCAATTAAAACTTGCGATAGTAAAAAATTATTTTTTGAATAATTTACTATAGAAAAGGCAATCCCTGGCGCAATTAAAATTTGCGACAGTAAAAAATTAATTTTTGAATAATTTACTATAGAAAAGGCAATCCCTAGCGTAATTAAAATTTGCGACAGTAAAAAATTATTTTTTGAATAATTTACTATAGAAAAGGCAATCTTTGGCGCACTTAAAATTTGCGACAGTAAAAAATTATTTTTTGAATAATTTACTATAGAAAAGGCAATCAATGGCGCAATTAAAATTTGCGATAGTAAAAAATTATTTTTTGCAAAATTTACTATAGAAAAGACAATCCCTGGCGTAATTAAAACTTGCGATAGTAAAAAATTATTTTTTGAATAATTTACTATAGAAAAGGCAATCCCTGGCGCAATTAAAATTTGCGACAGTAAAAAATTAATTTTTGAATAATTTACTATAGAAAAGGCAATCCCTTGCGTAATTAAAATTTGCGACAGTTGAAAATTATTTTTTGAATAATTTACTATAGAAAAGGCAATCCCTGGCGGATTTGAAATTTGCGACAGTAAAAAATTATTTTTTGAATAATTTACTATAGAAAAGGCAATCCTGGCGCAATTAAAATTTGCGACAGTAAAAAATTATTTTTTGAATAATTTACTATAGAAAAGGCAATCCCTGGCGTATTTAAAATTTGCGACAGTAAAAAATTATTTTTTGAATAATTTACTATAGAAAAGGCAATCCCTGGCGCAATTAAAATTTGCGACAGTTGAAAATTATTTTTTGAATAATTTACTATAGAAAAGGCAATCCCTGGCGGATTTGAAATTTGCGACAGTAAAAAATTATTTTTTGAATAATTTACTGTAGAAAAGGCAATCCCTGGCGCAATTAAAATTTGCGACAGTAAAAAATTATTTTTTGAATAATTTACTATAGAAAAGGCAATCCCTGGGAAATTTAAAATTTGCGACACTAAAAAATTATTTTTTGAATAATTTGCTATAGAAAAGGCAATCACTGGCGTATTTTAAATTTGCGACAGTTGAAAATTATTTTTTGAATAATTTACTATAGAAAAGGCAATCCCTGGCGCAATTAAAACTTGCGACAGTAGAAAATTATTTTTTGAATAATTTACTATAGAAAAGGCAATCCCTGGCGCAATTAAAATTTGCGACAGTATAAAATTATTTTTTGAATAATTTACTATAGAAAAGGCAATCCCTGGCGCAATTAAAATTTGCAACTGTAGAAAATTATTTTTTGAATAATTTACTATAGAAAAGGCAATCCCTGGCGTATTTAAAATTTGCGACAGTAAAAAATTATTTTTTGAATAATTTACTATAGAAAAGGCAATCCCTGGCGTATTTAAAATTTGCGACAGTAAAAAATTATTTTTTGAATAATTTACTATAGAAAAGGCAATCCCTGGCGCAATTAAAATTTGCGACAGTTGAAAATTATTTTTTGAATAATTTACCATAGAAAAGGCAATCCCTGGCGGATTTGAAATTTGCGACAGTAAAAAATTATTTTTTGAATAATTTACTATAGAAAAGGCAATCCCTGGCGCAATTAAAATTTGCGACAGTAAAAAATTATTTTTTGAATAATTTACTATAGAAAAGGCAATCCCTGGGAAATTTAAAATTTGCGATAGTAAAAAATTATTTTTTGCAAAATTTACTGTAGAAAAGGCAATCCCTGGCGCAATTAAAACGTGCGATAGTAAAAAATTATTTTTTGAATAATTTACTATAGAAAAGGCAATCCCTGGCGGATTTGAAATTTGCGACAGTAGAAAATTATTTTTTGAATAATTTACTATAGAAAAGGCAATCCCTGGCGTAATTAAAATTTGCGACAGTAGAAAATTATTTTTTGAATAATATACTATAGAAAAGGCAATCCCTGGCGTAATTAAAATTTGCGACAGTAGAAAATTATTTTTTGAATAATTTACTATAGAAAAGGCAATCCCTGGCGCACTAAAAATTTGCGAAAGTAAAAAATTATTTTTTGAATAATTTACTATAGAAAAGGCAATCCCTGGCGCAATTAAAATTTGCGACAGTAAAAAATTAATTTTTGAATAATTTACTATAGAAAAGGCAATCCCTAGCGTAATTAAAATTTGCGACAGTAAAAAATTATTTTTTGAATAATTTACTATAGAAAAGGCAATCTTTGGCGCACTTAAAATTTGCGACAGTAAAAAATTATTTTTTGAATAATTTACTATAGAAACGGCAATCCCTGGCGCAATTAAAATTTGCGACAGTAAAAAATTAATTTTTGAATAATTTACTATAGAAAAGACAATCCCTGGCGTAATTAAAATTTGCAAATGTAAAAAATTAATTTTTGAATAATTTACTATAGAAAAGACAATCCCTGGCGTAATTAAAATTTGCGACAGTTGAAAATTATTTTTTGAATAATTTACTATAGAAAAGGCAATCCCTGGCGTATTTAAAATTTGCGACAGTAAGAAATTAATTTTTGAATAATTTACTATAGAAAAGGCAATCCCTGGCGCACTTAAAATTTGCGACAGTATAAAATTATTTTTTGAATAATTTACTATAGAAAAGGCAATCCCTGGCGTAATTAAAATTTGCGATAGTAAAAAATTATTTTTTGCAAAATTTACTATAGAAAAGGCAATCCCTGGCGTAATTAAAACTTGCGATAGTACAGAATTATTTTTTGAATAATTTACTATAGAAAAGGCAATACCTGGCGCAATTAAAATTTGCGACAGTTGAAAATTATTTTTTGAATAATTTACTATAGAAAAGGCAATCCCTGGCGTATTTAAAATTTGCGACAGTAAGAAATTAATTTTTGAATAATTTACTATAGAAAAGGCAATCCCTGGCGCACTTAAAATTTGCGACAGTATAAAATTATTTTTTGAATAATTTACTATAGAAAAGGCAATCCCTGGCGTAATTAAAATTTGCGACAGTAGAAAATTATTTTTTGAATAATTTACTATAGAAAAGGCAATCCCTGGCGTAATTAAAATTTGCGACAGTATAAAATTATTTTTTGAGTAATTTACTATAGAAAAGGCAATCCCTGGCGTAATTAAAATTTGCGACAGTAATAAATTATTTTTTGCAAAATTTACTGTAGAAAAGGCAATCCCAGGCGCAATTAAAACTTGCGATAGTAAAAAATTATTTTTTGCAAAATTTACTGTAGAAAAGGCAATCCCTGGCGGATTTGAAATTTGCGACAGTAGAAAATTATTTTTTGAATAATTTACTATAGAAAAGGCAATCCCTGGCGTAATTAAAATTTGCGACAGTAGAAAATTATTTTTTGAATAATTTACTATAGAAAAGGCAATCCCTGGCGCACTTAAAATTTGCGACAGTAAAAAATTATTTTTTGAATAATTTAGTATAGAAAAGGTAATCCCTGGCGCAATTAAAATTTGCGACAGTAGAAAATTATTTTTTGAATAATTTACTATAGAAAAGGCAATTCCTGGCGTAATTAAAATTTGCGACAGTAAAAAATTATTTTTTGAATAATTTACTATAGAAAAGGCAATCCCTGGCGTAATTAAAATTTGCGACAGTAGAAAATTATTTTTTGAATAATTTACTATAGAAAAGGCAATCCCTGGCGTAATTAAAATTTGCGACAGTAGAAAATTATTTTTTGAATAATTTACTATAGAAAAGGCAATCCCTGACGTAATTAAAATTTGCGACAGTAAAAAATTATTTTTTGAATAATTTACTATAGAAAAGGCAATCCCTGGCGCACTTAAAATTTGCGACAGTAAAAAATTATTTTTTGAATAATTTACTATAGAAAAGGCTATCCCTGGCGCAATTAAAATTTGCGACAGTAAAAAATTAATTTTTGAATAATTTACTATATAAAACGCAATCCCTGGCGTAATTAAAATTTGCGACAGTAAAAAATTATTTTTTGAATAATTTACTATAGAAACGGCAATCTTTGGCGCACTTAAAATTTGCGACAGTAAAAAATTATTTTTTGAATAATTTACTATAGAAAAGGCAATTCCTGGCGTAATTAAAATTTGCGACAGTAAAAAATTATTTTTTGAATAATTTACTATAGAAAAGGCAATCCCTGGCGTAATTAAAATTTGCGACAGTAGAAAATTATTTTTTGAATAATTTACTATAGAAAAGGCAATTCCTGGCGTAATTAAAATTTGCGACAGTAAAAAATTATTTTTTGAATAATTTACTATAGAAAAGGCAATCCCTGGCGTAATTAAAATTTGCGACAGTAGAAAATTATTTTTTGAATAATTTACTATAGAAAAGGCAATCCCTGGCGTAATTAAAATTTGCGACAGTAGAAAATTATTTTTTGAATAATTTACTATAGAAAAGGCAATCCCTGACGTAATTAAAATTTGCGACAGTAAAAAATTAATTTTTGAATAATTTACTAAAGAAAAGGCAATCCCTGGCGTAATTAAAATTTGCGACAGTAAAAAATTATTTTTTGAATAATTTACTATAGAAAAGGCAATCCCTGGCGGATTTGAAATTTGCGACAGTAGAAAATTATTTTTTGAATAATTTACTATAGAAAAGGCAATCCCTGGCGTAATTAAAATTTGCGACAGTAGAAAATTATTTTTTGAATAATTTACTATAGAAAAGGCAATCCCTGGCGCACTTAAAATTTGCGACAGTAAAAAATTATTTTTTGAATAATTTACTATAGAAAAGGCAATCCCTGGCGCAATTAAAATTTGCGACAGTAAAAAATTAATTTTTGAATAATTTACTATATAAAACGCAATCCCTGGCGTAATTAAAATTTGCGACAGTATAAAATTATTTTTTGAATAATTTACTATAGAAAAGGCAATCCCTGGCGTATTTAAAATTTGCGACAGTAAAAAATTATTTTTTGAATAATTTACTATAGAAAAGGCAATCCCTGGCGCAATTAAAATTTGCGATAGTAAAAAATTATTTTTTGCAAAATTTACTATAGAAAAGGCAATCCCTGGCGTAATTAAAACTTGCGATAGTAAAAAATTATTTTTTGAATAATTTACTATAGAAAAGGCAATCCCTGGCGCAATTAAAATTTGCGACGGTTGAAAATTATTTTTTGAATAATTTACTATAGAAAAGGCAATCCCTGGCGTATTTAAAATTTGCGACAGTAAGAAAATAATTTTTGAATAATTTACTATAGAAAAGGCAATCCCTGGCGCACTTAAAATTTGCGACAGTATAAAATTAGTTTTTGAATAATTTACTATAGAAAAGGCAATCCCTGGCGTAATTAAAATTTGCGACAGTAAAAAATTATTTTTTGAATAATTTAGTATAGAAAAGGTAATCCCTGGCGCAATTAAAATTTGCGACAGTAGAAAATTATTTTTTGAATAATTTACTATAGAAAAGGCAATTCCTGGCGTAATTAAAATTTGCGACAGTAAAAAATTATTTTTTGAATAATTTACTATAGAAAAGGCAATCCCTGGCGTAATTAAAATTTGCGACAGTAGAAAATTATTTTTTGAATAATTTACTATAGAAAAGGCAATCCCTGGCGCAATTAAAATTTGCGACAGTATAAAATTATTTTTTGAATAATTTACTATAGAAAAGGCAATCCCTGGCGCAGTTAAAATTTGCAACAGTAAAAATTTATTTTTTGCAAAATTTACTGTAGAAAAGGCAATGCCTGGCGCAATTAAAATTTGCAACAGTAAAAAATTATTTTTTGCAAAATTTACTGTAGAAAAGGCAATCCCTGGCGCAGTTAAAATTTGCAACAGTAAAAAATTATTTTTTGCAAAATTTACTGTAGAAAAGGCAATCCCTGGCGCAATTAAAATTTGCAACAGTAAAAAATTATTTTTTGCAAAATTTACTGTAGAAAAGGCAATCCCTGGCGGATTTGAAATTTGCGACAGTAAAAAATTATTTTTTGAATAATTTACTATAGAAAAGGCAATCTCTGGCGCAATTAAAATTTGCGACAGTAAAAAATTATTTTTTGAATAATTTACAATAGAAGAGGCAATCCCTGGCGTAATTAAAATTTGCGACAGTAGAAAATTATTTTTTGAATAAGTTACTATAGAAAAGGCAATCCCTGGCGCAATTAAAATTTGCGACAATAGAAAATTATTTTTTGAATAATTTACTATAGAAAAGGCAATCCCTGGCGTAATTAAAATTTGCGACAGTAAAAAATTATTTTTTGAATAATTTACTATAGAAAAGGCAATCCCTGGCGTAATTAAAATTTGCGACAGTAGAAAATTATTTTTTGAATAATTTACTATAGAAAAGGCAATCCCTCCCTGGCGTAATTAAAATTTGCGACAGTTGAAAATTATTTTTTGAATAATTTACTATAGAAAAGTCAGTCCCTGGCGTAATTAAAATGTGCGACAGTAAAATATTATTTTTTGAATAATTTACTATAGAAAAGGCAATCCCTGGCGTAATTAAAATTTGCGACAGTAAGAAATTATTTTTTGAATAATTTACTATAAAAAGGCAATCCCTGGCGTAATTAAAATTTGCGACAGTAAAAAATTATTTTTTGAATAATTTACTATAGAAAAGGCAATCCCTGGCGGATTTAAAATTTGCGACAGTAAAAAATTATTTTTGAATAATTTACTATAGAAAAGGCAATACCTGGCGTAATTAAAATTTGCGACAGTTGAAAATTATTTTTTGAATAATTTACTATAGAAAAGGCAATCCCTGGCGTAATCAAAATTTGCGTCAGTATAAAATTATTTTTTGAATAATTTACTATAGAAAGGCAATCCCTGGCGCACTTAAAATTTGCGACAGTAGAAAATTATTTTTTGAATAATTTACTACAGAAAAGGCAATCCCTGGCGGATTTGAAATTTGCGACAGTAAAAAATTATTTTTTGAATAATTTACTATAGAAAAGACAATCCCTGGCGTATTTAAAATTTGCGACAGTAAAAAATTATTTTTTGAATAATTTACTATAGAAAAGGCAATCCCTGGCGTAATTAAAATTTGCGACAGTAGAAAATTATTTTTTTGCAAAATTTACTATAGAAAAGGCAATCCCTGGCGTAATTAAAATTTGCGACAGTAAAAAATTATTTTTTGAATAATTTACTATAGAAAAGGCAATCCCTGGCGTAATTAAAATTTGCGACAGTAGAAAATTATTTTTTTGCAAAATTTTTACTATAGAAAAGGCAATCCCTGGCGTATTTAAAATTTGCGACAGTAAAAAATTGTTTTTTGAATAATTTACTATAGGAAAGGCAATCCCTGGCGCAATTAAAATTTGCGACAGTATAAAATTATTTTTTGAATAATTTACTATAGAAAAGGCAATCCCTGGCGTATTTAAAATTTGCGACAGTAAAAAATTGTTTTTTGAATAATTTACTATAGGAAAGGCAATCCCTGGCGCAATTAAAATTTGCGACAGTAAAAAATTATTTTTTGAATAATTTACTATAGAAAAGGCAATCCCTGGCGTATTTAAAATTTGCGACAGTAGAAAATTATTTTTTGAATAATTTACTATAGAAAAGGCAATCCCTGGAGTAATTAAAATTTGCGACAGTAAAAAATTATTTTTTGAATAATTTACTATAGAAAAGGCAATCCCTGGCGCAATTACAATTTGCGACAGTAAAAAATTATTTTTTGAAAAATTTACTATAGAAAAGGCAATCCCTGGCGTAATTAAAATTTGCGACAGTAGAAAATTATTTTTTGAATAATTTACTATAGAAAAGGCAATCCCTGGCGTAATTAAAATTTGCGACAGTATAAAATTATTTTTTGAATAATTTACTATAGAAAAGGCAATCCCTGGCGTAATTAAAATTTGCGACAGTATAAAATTATTTTTTGAATAATTTACTATAGAAAAGGCAATCCCTGGCGCAATTAAAATTTGCGACAGTAAAAAATTATTGTTTGCAAAATTTACTATAAAAAAGGCAATCCCTGGCGTAATTAAAATTTGCGACAGTAAAAAATTATTTTTTGAATAATTTACTATAGAAAAGGCAATCCCTGGCGTAATTAAAATTTGCGACAGTAAGAAATTATTTTTTGAATAATTTACTATAAAAAGGCAATCCCTGGCGTAATTAAAATTTGCGACAGTAAAAAATTATTTTTTGAATAATTTACTATAGAAAAGGCAATCCCTGGCGGATTTAAAATTTGCGACAGTAAAAAATTATTTTTTGAATAATTTACTATAGAAAAGGCAATCCCTGGCGTAATTAAAATTTGCGACAGTTGAAAATTATTTTTTGAATAATTTACTATAGAAAAGGCAATCCCTGGCGTAATTAAAATTTGCGACAGTATAAAATTATTTTTGGAAAAATTTACTGTAGAAAAGGCAATCCCTGGCGTAATTTAAATTTGCGACAGTAAAAAATTATTTTTTGAATAATTTACTATAGAAAAGGCAATCCCTGGCGCACTTAAAATTTGCGAGAGTATAAAATTATTTTTTGAATAATTTACTATAGAAAAGGCAATCCCTGGCGTAATTAAAATTTGCGACAGTAAAAAATTATTTTTTGAATAATTTACTATAGAAAAGGCAATCCCTGGCGCAATTAAAATTTGCGACAGTAGAAAATTATTTTTTGAATAATTTACTATAGAAAAGGCAATCCCTGGCGCAATTACAATTTGCGACAGTAAAAAATTATTTTTTGAAAAATTTACTATAGAAAAGGCAATCCCTGGCGTATTTAAAATTTGCGACAGTAAAAAATTGTTTTTTGAATAATTTACTATAGGAAAGGCAATCCCTGGCGCAATTAAAATTTGCGACAGTATAAAATTATTTTTTGAATAATTTACTATAGAAAAGGCAATCCCTGGCGTATTTAAAATTTGCGACAGTAAAAAAATTGTTTTTTGAATAATTTACTATAGGAAAGGCAATCCCTGGCGCAATTAAAATTTGCGACAGTAAAAAATTATTTTTTGAATAATTTACTATAGAAAAGGCAATCCCTGGCGTATTTAAAATTTGCGACAGTAGAAAATTATTTTTTGAATAATTTACTATAGAAAAGGCAATCCCTGGCGTAATTAAAATTTGCGACAGAAAAAAATTATTTTTTGAATAATTTACTATAGAAAAGGCAATCCCTGGCGCAATTACAATTTGCGACAGTAAAAAAATTATTTTTTGAAAAATTTACTATAGAAAAGGCAATCCCTGGCGTAATTAAAATTTGCGACAGTAGAAAATTATTTTTTGAATAATTTACTATAGAAAAGGCAATCCCTGGCGTAATTAAAATTTGCGACAGTATAAAATTATTTTTTGAATAATTTACTATAGAAAAGGCAATCCCTGGCGTAATTAAAATTTGCGACAGTATAAAATTATTTTTTGAATAATTTACTATAGAAAAGGCAATCCCTGGCGCAATTAAAATTTGCGACAGTAAAAAATTATTGTTTGCAAAATTTACTATAAAAAAGGCAATCCCTGGCGTAATTAAAATTTGCGACAGTAAAAAATTATTTTTTGAATAATTTACTATAGAAAAGGCAATCCCTGGCGTAATTAAAATTTGCGACAGTAAGAAATTATTTTTTGAATAATTTACTATAAAAAGGCAATCCCTGGCGTAATTAAAATTTGCGACAGTAAAAAATTATTTTTTGAATAATTTACTATAGAAAAGGCAATCCCTGGCGGATTTAAAATTTGCGACAGTAAAAAATTATTTTTTGAATAATTTACTATAGAAAAGGCAATCCCTGGCGTAATTAAAATTTGCGACAGTTGAAAATTATTTTTTGAATAATTTACTATAGAAAAGGCAATCCCTGGCGTAATTAAAATTTGCGACAGTATAAAATTATTTTTGGAAAAATTTACTGTAGAAAAGGCAATCCCTGGCGTAATTTAAATTTGCGACAGTAAAAAATTATTTTTTGAATAATTTACTATAGAAAAGGCAATCCCTGGCGCACTTAAAATTTGCGAGAGTATAAAATTATTTTTTGAATAATTTACTATAGAAAAGGCAATCCCTGGCGTAATTAAAATTTGCGACAGTAAAAAATTATTTTTTGAATAATTTACTATAGAAAAGGCAATCCCTGGCGCAATTAAAATTTGCGACAGTAGAAAATTATTTTTTGAATAATTTACTATAGAAAAGGCAATCCCTGGCGTAATTAAAATTTGCGACAGTAAAAAATTATTTTTTGAATAATTTACTATAGAAAAGGCAATCCCTGGCGTAATTACAATTTGCGACAGTAGAAAATTATTTTTTGAATAATTTACTATAGAAAAGGCAATCCCTGGCGTAATTAAAATTTGCGACAGTAAAAAATTATTTTTTGAATAATTTACTATAGAAAAGGCAATCCCTGGCGTAATTAAAATTTGCGACAGTAGAAAATTATTTTTTGAATAATTTACTATAGAAAAGGCAATCCCTGGCGTAATTAAAATTTGCGACAGTATAAAATTATTTTTTGAATAATTTACTATAGAAAAGGCAATCCCTGGGATATTTAAAATTTGCGACAGTAGAAAATTATTTTTTGAATAATTTACTATAGAAAAGGCAATCCCTGGCGTAATTAAAATTTGCGACAGTAAAAAATTATTTTTTGAATAATTTACTATAGAAAAGGCAATCCCTGGCGCAATTACAATTTGCGACAGTAAAAAATTATTTTTTGAAAAATTTACTATAGAAAAGGCAATCCCTGGCGTAATTAAAATTTGCGACAGTAGAAAATTATTTTTTGAATAATTTACTATAGAAAAGGCAATCCCTGGCGTAATTAAAATTTGCGACAGTATAAAATTATTTTTTGAATAATTTACTATAGAAAAGGCAATCCCTGGCGTAATTAAAATTTGCGACAGTATAAAATTATTTTTTGAATAATTTACTATAGAAAAGGCAATCCCTGGCGCAATTAAAATTTGCGACAGTAAAAAATTATTGTTTGCAAAATTTACTATAAAAAAGGCAATCCCTGGCGTAATTAAAATTTGCGACAGTAAAAAATTATTTTTTGAATAATTTACTATAGAAAAGGCAATCCCTGGCGTAATTAAAATTTGCGACAGTAAGAAATTATTTTTTGAATAATTTACTATAAAAAGGCAATCCCTGGCGTAATTAAAATTTGCGACAGTAAAAAATTATTTTTTGAATAATTTACTATAGAAAAGGCAATCCCTGGCGGATTTAAAATTTGCGACAGTAAAAAATTATTTTTTGAATAATTTACTATAGAAAAGGCAATCCCTGGCGTAATTAAAATTTGCGACAGTTGAAAATTATTTTTTGAATAATTTACTATAGAAAAGGCAATCCCTGGCGTAATTAAAATTTGCGACAGTATAAAATTATTTTTGGAAAAATTTACTGTAGAAAAGGCAATCCCTGGCGTAATTTAAATTTGCGACAGTAAAAAATTATTTTTTGAATAATTTACTATAGAAAAGGCAATCCCTGGCGCACTTAAAATTTGCGAGAGTATAAAATTATTTTTTGAATAATTTACTATAGAAAAGGCAATCCCTGGCGTAATTAAAATTTGCGAGAGTAAAAAATTGTTTTTTGAATAATTTACTATAGGAAAGGCAATCCCTGGCGCAATTAAAATTTGCGACAGTATAAAATTATTTTTTGAATAATTTACTATAGAAAAGGCAATCCCTGGCGTATTTAAAATTTGCGACAGTAAAAAATTGTTTTTTGAATAATTTACTATAGGAAAGGCAATCCCTGGCGCAATTAAAATTTGCGACAGTAAAAAATTATTTTTTGAATAATTTACTATAGAAAAGGCAATCCCTGGCGTATTTAAAATTTGCGACAGTAGAAAATTATTTTTTGAATAATTTACTATAGAAAAGGCAATCCCTGGCGTAATTAAAATTTGCGACAGTAAAAAATTATTTTTTGAATAATTTACTATAGAAAAGGCAATCCCTGGCGCAATTACAATTTGCGACAGTAAAAAATTATTTTTTGAAAAATTTACTATAGAAAAGGCAATCCCTGGCGTAATTAAAATTTGCGACAGTAGAAAATTATTTTTTGAATAATTTACTATAGAAAAGGCAATCCCTGGCGTAATTAAAATTTGCGACAGTATAAAATTATTTTTTGAATAATTTACTATAGAAAAGGCAATCCCTGGCGTAATTAAAATTTGCGACAGTATAAAATTATTTTTTGAATAATTTACTATAGAAAAGGCAATCCCTGGCGCAATTAAAATTTGCGACAGTAAAAAATTATTGTTTGCAAAATTTACTATAAAAAAGGCAATCCCTGGCGTAATTAAAATTTGCGACAGTAAAAAATTATTTTTTGAATAATTTACTATAGAAAAGGCAATCCCTGGCGTAATTAAAATTTGCGACAGTAAGAAATTATTTTTTGAATAATTTACTATAAAAAGGCAATCCCTGGCGTAATTAAAATTTGCGACAGTAAAAAATTATTTTTTGAATAATTTACTATAGAAAAGGCAATCCCTGGCGGATTTAAAATTTGCGACAGTAAAAAATTATATTTTGAATAATTTACTATAGAAAAGGCAATCCCTGGCGTAATTAAAATTTGCGACAGTTGAAAATTATTTTTTGAATAATTTACTATAGAAAAGGCAATCCCTGGCGTAATTAAAATTTGCGACAGTATAAAATTATTTTTGGAAAAATTTACTGTAGAAAAGGCAATCCCTGGCGTAATTTAAATTTGCGACAGTAAAAAATTATTTTTTGAATAATTTACTATAGAAAAGGCAATCCCTGGCGCACTTAAAATTTGCGAGAGTATAAAATTATTTTTTGAATAATTTACTATAGAAAAGGCAATCCCTGGCGTAATTAAAATTTGCGACAGTAAAAAATTATTTTTTGAATAATTTACTATAGAAAAGGCAATCCCTGGCGCAATTAAAATTTGCGACAGTAGAAAATTATTTTTTGAATAATTTACTATAGAAAAGGCAATCCCTGGCGTAATTAAAATTTGCGACAGTAAAAAATTATTTTTTGAATAATTTACTATAGAAAAGGCAATCCCTGGCGTAATTACAATTTGCGACAGTAGAAAATTATTTTTTGAATAATTTACTATAGAAAAGGCAATCCCTGGCGTAATTAAAATTTGCGACAGTAAAAAATTATTTTTTGAATAATTTACTATAGAAAAGGCAATCCCTGGCGTAATTAAAATTTGCGACAGTAGAAAATTATTTTTTGAATAATTTACTATAGAAAAGGCAATCCCTGGCGTAATTAAAATTTGCGACAGTATAAAATTATTTTTTGAATAATTTACTATAGAAAAGGCAATCCCTGGGATATTTAAAATTTGCGACAGTAAAAAATTATTTTTTTGCAAAATTTACTATAGAAAAGGCAATCCCTGGCGTATTTAAAATTTGCGACAGTAAAAAATTATTTTTTGAATAATTTACTATAGGAAAGGCAATCCCTGGCGCAATTAAAATTTGCGACAGTAAAAAATTATTTTTTGAATAATTTACTATAGAAAAGGCAATCCCTGGCGTATTTAAAATTTGCGACAGTAGAAAATTATTTTTTGAATAATTTACTATAGAAAAGGCAATCCCTGGCGTAATTAAAATTTGCGACAGTAAAAAATTATTTTTTGAATAATTTACTATAGAAAAGGCAATCCCTGGCGCAATTACAATTTGCGACAGTAGAAAATTATTTTTTGAATAATTTACTATAGAAAAGGCAATCCCTGGCGTAATTAAAATTTGCGACAGTATAAAATTATTTTTTGAATAATTTACTATAGAAAAGGAAATCCCTGGCGTAATTAAAATTTGCGACAATATAAAATTATTTTTTGAATAATTTACTATAGAAAAGGCAATCCCTGGCGTAATTAAAATTTGCGACAGTATAAAACTATTTTTTGAATAATTTACTATAGAAAAGGCAATCCCTGGCGCAATTAAAATTTGCGACAGTAAAAAATTATTTTTTGCAAAATTTATATAGAAAAGGCAATCCCTGGCGTAATTAAAATTTGCGACAGTATAAAATTATTTTTTGAATAATTTACTATAGAAAAGGCAATCCCTGGCGTATTTAAAATTTGCGACAGTAAAAAATTATTTTTTGCAAAATTTACTATAGAAAAGGCAATCCCTGGCGCAATTAAAATTTGCGACAGTAAAAAATTATTTTTTGAATAATTTACTATAGAAAAGGCAATCCCTGGCGTAATTAAAATTTGCGACCGTTGAGAATTATTTTTTGAATAATTTACTATAGAAAAGGCAATCCCTGGCGTAATTAAAATTTGCGACAGTATAAAATTATTTTTTGAATAATTTACTATAGAGAAGGCAATCCCTGGCGCAATTAAAATTTGCGACAGTAAAAAAATATATTTTTTGAATAATTTACTATAAAATAGGCAATCCCTGGCGTAATTAAAATTTGCGACAGTAAAAAATTATTTTTTGAATAATTTACTATAGAAAAGGCAATCCCTGGCGCAATTACAATTTGCGACAGTAGAAAATTATTTTTTGAATAATTTACTATAGAAAAGGCAATTCCTGGCGTAATTAAAATTTGCGACAGTAGAAAATTATTTTTTGAATAATTTACTATAGAAAAGGCAATCCCTGGCGTAATTAAAATTTGCGACAGTAGAAAATTATTTTTTGAATAATTTACTATAGAAAAGGCAATCCCTGGCGCACTTAAAATTTGCGACAGTAAAAAATTATTTTTTGAATAATTTACTATAGAAAAGGCAATCCCTGGCGTAATTAAAATTTGCGACAGTAAAAAATTATTTTTTGAATAATTTACTATAGAAAAGGCAATCCCTGGCGCAATTACAATTTGCGACAGTAGAAAATTATTTTTTGAATAATTTAATATAGAAAGGGCAATCCCTGGCGTAATTAAAATTTGCGACAGTAGAAAATTATTTTTTGCAAAATTTACTACAGAAAAGGCAATCCCTGGCGCAATTTAAATTTGCGACAGTAAACAATTATTTTTTGAATAATTTACTATAGAAAAGGCAATCCCTGGCGTAATTAAAATTTGCGACAGTTGAAAATTATTTTTTGAATAATTTACTATAGAAAAGGCAATACCTGGCGTAATTAAAATTTGCGACAGTATAAATTTATTTTCTGAATAATTTACTATAGAAAAGGCAATCCCTGGCGCAATTAAAATTTGCGACAGTAAAAAATTATTTTTTTGCAAAATTTACTATAGAAAAGGCATTCCCTGGCGTAATTAAAATTTGCGACAGTATAAAATTATTTTTTGAATAATTTACTATAGAAAAGACAATCCCTTGCGTATTTAAAATTTGCGACAGTAAAAAATTATTTTTTGAATAATTTACTATAGAAAAGGCAATCCCTGGCGTAATTAAAATTTGCGACAGTAAAAAATTATTTTTTGAATAATTTACTATAGAAAAGGCCATCCCTGGCGCACTTAAAATTTGCGACAGTAAAAAATTATTTTTTGAATAATTTACTATAGAAAAGGCAATCCCTTACGTAATTAAAATTTGCGACAGTAAAAAATTATTTTTTTGAATAATTTACTATAGAAAAGGCCATCCCTGGCGCAATTACAATTTGCGACAGTAGAAGATTATTTTTTGAATAATTTACTATAGAAAAGGCAATCCCTGGCGTAATTAAAATTTGCGACAGTAGAAAATTATTTTTTGAATAATTTACTATAGAAAAGGCAATCCCTAGCGTATTTAAAATTTGCGACAGTAAAAAATTATTTTTTGAATAATTTACTATAGAAAAGGCAATCCATGGCGCACTTAAAATTTGCGACAGTAAAAAATTATTTTTTGAATAATTTACTATAGAAAAGGCAATCCCTGGCGTAATTAAAATTTGCGACAGTTGAAAATTATTTTTTGAATAATTTACTATAGAAAAGGCAATCCCTGGCGTAATTAAAATTTGCGACAGTATAAAATTATTTTTTGAAAAATTTACTGTAGAAAAGGCAATCCCTGGCGTAATTAAAATTTGCGACAGTAAAAAATTATTTTTTGAATAATTTACTATAGAAAAGGCAATCCCTGGCGCACTTAAAATTTGCGACAGTATAAAATTATTTTTTGAATAATTTACTATAGAAAAGGCAATCCCTGGCGTAATTAAAATTTGCGACAGTAAAAAATTATTTTTTGAATAATTTACTATAGAAAAGGCAATCCCTGGCGCAATTAAAATTTGCGACAGTAGAAAATTATTTTTTGAATAATTTACTATAGAAAAGGCAATCCCTGGCGTAATTAAAATTTGCGACAGTAAAAAATTATTTTTTGAATAATTTACTATAGAAAAGGCAATCCCTGGCGTAATTAAAATTTGCGACAGTAGAAAATTATTTTTTGAATAATTTACTATAGAAAAGGCAATCCCTGGCGTAATTAAAATTTGCGACAGTTGAAAATTATTTTTTGAATAATTTACTATAGAAAAGGCAATCCCTGGCGTAATTAAAATTTGCGACAGTAAAAAATTATTTTTTGAATAATTTACTATAGAAAAGGCAATCCCTGGCGTAATTAAAATTTGCGACAGTAAGAAATTATTTTTTGAATAATTTACTATAGAAAAGGCAATCCCTGGCGTAATTAAAATTTGCGACAGTATAAAATTATTTTTTGAATAATTTACTATAGAAAAGGCAATCCCTGGCGCAATTAAAATTTGCGACAGTAAAAAATTATTTTTTGCAAAATTTACTATAGAAAAGGCAATCCCTGGCGTAATTAAAATTTGCGACAGTATAAAATTATTTTTTGAATAATTTACTATAGAAAAGGCAATCCCTGGCGTATTTAAAATTTGCGACAGTAAAAAATTATTTTTTGCAAAATTTACTATAGAAAAGGCAATCCCTTGCGCAATTAAAATTTGCGACAGTAAAAAATTATTTTTTGAATAATTTACTATAGAAAAGGCAATCCCTGGCGTAATTAAAATTTGCGACAGTTGAGAATTATTTTTTGAATAATTTACTATAGAAAAGGCAATCCCTGGCGTAATTAAAATTTGCGACAGTATAAAATTATTTTTTGAATAATTTACTATAGAGAAGGCAATCCCTGGCGCAATTAAAATTTGCGACAGTAAAAAAATATATTTTTTGAATAATTTACTATAAAATAGGCAATCCTTGGCGTAATTAAAATTTGCGACAGTAAAAAATTCTTTTTTGAATAATTTACTATAGAAAAGGCAATCCCTGGCGCAATTACAATTTGCGACAGTAGAAAATTATTTTTTGAATAATTTACTATAGAAAAGGCAATTCCTGGCGTAATTAAAATTTGCGACAGTAGAAAATTATTTTTTGAATAATTTACTATAGAAAAGGCAATCCCTGGCGTAATTAAAATTTGCGACAGTAGAAAATTATTTTTTGAATAATTTACTATAGAAAAGGCAATCCCTGGCGCACCTAAAATTTGCGACAGTAAAAAATTATTTTTTGAATAATTTACTATAGAAAAGGCAATCCCTGGCGTAATTAAAATTTGCGAGAGTAAAAAATTATTTTTTGAATAATTTACTATAGAAAAGGCAATCCCTGGCGCAATTACAATTTGCGACAGTAGAAAATTATTTTTTGAATAATTTAATATAGAAAGGGCAATCCCTGGCGTAATTAAAATTTGCGACAGTAGAAAATTATTTTTTGCAAAATTTACTTACAGAAAAGGCAATCCCTGGCGCAATTTAAATTTGCGACAGTAAACAATTATTTTTTGAATAATTTACTATAGAAAAGGCAATCCCTGGCGTAATTAAAATTTGCGACAGTTGAAAATTATTTTTTGAATAATTTACTATAGAAAAGGCAATCCCTGGCGTAATTAAAATTTGCGACAGTATAAAATTATTTTTTGAATAATTTACTATAGAAAAGGCAATCCCTGGCGCAATTAAAATTTGCGACAGTAAAAAATTATTTTTTGCAAAATTTACTATAGAAAAGGCAATCCCTGGCGTAATTAAAATTTGCGACAGTATAAAATTATTTTTTGAATAATTTACTATAGAAAAGGCAATCCCTGGCGTATTTAAAATTTGCGACAGTAAAAAATTATTTTTTGAATAATTTACTATAGAAAAGGCAATCCCTGGCGTAATTAAAATTTGCGACAGTAAAAAATTATTTTTTGAATAATTTACTATAGAAAAGGCCATCCCTGGCGCACTTAAAATTTGCGACAGTAAAAAATTATTTTTTGAATAATTTACTATAGAAAAGGCAATCCCTTACGTAGTTAAAATTTGCGACAGTAAAAAATTATTTTTTGAATAATTTACTATAGAAAAGGCCATCCCTGGCGCAATTACAATTTGCGACAGTAGAAGATTATTTTTTGAATAATTTACTATAGAAAAGGCAATCCCTGGCGTAATTAAAATTTGCGACAGTAGAAAATTATTTTTTGAATAATTTACTATAGAAAAGGCAATCCCTGGTGTATTTAAAATTTGCGACAGTAAAAAATTATTTTTTGAATAATTTACTATAGAAAAGGCAGTCCATGGCGCACTTAAAATTTGCGACAGTAAAAAATTATTTTTTGAATAATTTACTATAGAAAAGGCAATCCCTGGCGTAATTAAAATTTGCGACAGTTGAAAATTATTTTTTGAATAATTTACTATAGAAAAGGCAATCCCTGGCGTAATTAAAATTTGCGACAGTATAAAATTATTTTTTGAAAAATTTACTGTAGAAAAGGCAATCCCTGGCGTAATTAAAATTTGCGACAGTAAAAAATTATTTTTTGAATAATTTACTATAGAAAAGGCAATCCCTGGCGCACTTAAAATTTGCGACAGTATAAAATTATTTTTTGAATAATTTACTATAGAAAAGGCAATCCCTGGCGTAATTAAAATTTGCGACAGTTGAAAATAATTTTTTGAATAATTTACTATAGAAAAGGTAATCCCTGGCTTAATTAAAATTTGCGACGGTATAAAATTATTTTTTGAAAAATTTACTGTAGAAAAGGCAATCCCTGGCGTAATTAAAATTTGCGACAGTAAAAAATAATTTTTTAATAATTTACTATAGAAAAGGCAATCCCTGGCGCACTTAAAATTTGCGACAGTATAAAATTATTTTTTGAATAATTTACTATAGAAAAGGTAATCCCTGGCGTAATTAAAATTTGCGACAGTAAAAAATTATTTTTTGAATAATTTACTATAGAAAAGGCAATCCCTGGCGCAATTAAAATTTGCGACAGTAAAAAATTATTTTTTGAATAATTTACTATAGAAAAGGCAATCCCTGGCGTAATTAAAATTTGCGACAGTAAAAAATTATTTTTTGAATAATTTACTATAGAAAAGGCAATCCCTGGCGTAATTAAAATTTGCGACAGTAGAAAATTATTTTTTGAATAATTTACTATAAAAAAGGCAATCCCTGGCGTAATTAAAATTTGCGACAGTTGAAAATTATTTTTTGAATAATTTACTATAGAAAAGGCAATCCCTGGCGTAATTAAAATTTGCGACAGTAAAAAATTATTTTTTGAATAATTTACTACAGAAAAGGCAATCCCTGGCGTAATTAAAATTTGCGACAGTAAAAAACTATTTTTTGAATAATTTACTATAGAAAAGGCAATCCCTGGCGTAATTAAAATTTGCGACAGTAAAAAATTATTTTTTGAATAATTTACTATAGAAAAGGCTATCCCTGGCGTAATTAAAATTTGCGACAGTTGAAAATTATTTTTTGAATAATTTACTATAGAAAAGGCAATCCCTGGCGTATTTAAAATTTGCGACAGTAAAAAATTATTTTTTGAATAATTTACTATAGAAAAGGCAATCCCTGGCGTAATTAAAATTTGCGACAGTAAAAAATTATTTTTTGAATAATTTACTATAGAAAAGGCAATCCCTGGCGCACTTAAAATTTGCGACAGTAAAAAATTATTTTTTGAATAATTTACTATAGAAAAGGCAATCCCTTACGTAATGAAAATTTGCGACAGTAAAAAATTATTTTTTGAATCATTTACTATAGAAAAGGCCATCCCTGGCGCAATTACAATTTGCGACAGTAAATAATTATTTTTTGAATAATTTACTATAGAAAAGGCAATCCATGGCGCACTTAAAATTTGCGACAGTAAAAAATTATTTTTTGAATAATTTACTATAGAAAAGGCAATCCCTGGCGTAATTAAAATTTGCGACAGTTGAAAATAATTTTTTGAATAATTTACTATAGAAAAGGTAATCCCTGGCTTAATTAAAATTTGCGACAGTATAAAATTATTTTTTGAAAAATTTACTGTAGAAAAGGCAATCCCTGGCGTAATTAAAATTTGCGACAGTAAAAAATTATTTTTTGAATAATTTACTATAGAAAAGGCAATCCCTGGCGCACTTAAAATTTGCGACAGTATAAAATTATTTTTTGAATAATTTACTATAGAAAAGGTAATCCCTGGCGTAATTAAAATTTGCGACAGTAAAAAATTATTTTTTGAATAATTTACTATAGAAAAGGCAATCCCTGGCGCAATTAAAATTTGCGACAGTAAAAAATTATTTCTGGAATAATTTACTATAGAAAAGGCAATCCCTGGCGTAATTAAAATTTGCGACAGTAAAAAATTATTTTTTGAATAATTTACTATAGAAAAGGCAATCCCTGGCGTAATTAAAATTTGCGACAGTAGAAAATTATTTTTTGAATAATTTACTATAAAAAAGGCAATCCCTGGCGTAATTAAAATTTGCGACAGTTGAAAATTATTTTTTGAATAATTTACTATAGAAAAGGCAATCCCTGGCGTAATTAAAATTTGCGACAGTAAAAAATTATTTTTTGAATAATTTACTACAGAAAAGGCAATCCCTGGCGTAATTAAAATTTGCGACAGTAAGAAATTATTTTTTGAATAATTTACTATAAAAAGGCAATCCCTGGCGTAATTAAAATTTGCGACAGTAAAAAATTATTTTTTGAATAATTTACTATAGAAAAGGCAATCCCTGGCGGATTTAAAATTTGCGACAGTAAAAATTTTTTTTTGAATAATTTACTATAGAAAATGCAATCCCTGGCGTAATTAAAATTTGCGACAGTATAAAATTATTTTTTGAATAATTTACTATAGAAAAGGCAATCCCTGGCGTAATTAAAATTTGCGACAGTATAAAATTATTTTTTGAATAATTTACTATAAAAAAGGCAATCCCTGGCGTAATTAAAATTTGCGACAGTAAAAAATTATTTTTTGAATAATTTACTATAGAAAAGGCAATCCCTGGCGCAATTACAATTTGCGACAGTAGAAAATTATTTTTTGAATAATTTACTATAGAAAAGGCAATTCCTGGCGTAATTAAAATTTGCGACAGTAGGAAATTATTTTTTGAATAATTTACTATAGAAAAGGCAATCCCTGGCGTATTTAAAATTTTCGACAGTAAAAAATTATTTTTTGAATAATTTACTATAGAAAAGGCAATCCATGGCGCACTTAAAATTTGCGACAGTAAAAAATTATTTTTTGAATAATTTACTATAGAAAAGGCAATCCCTGGCGTAATTAAAATTTGCGACAGTTGAAAATTATTTTTTGAATAATTTACTATAGAAAAGGCAATCCCTGGCGTAATTAAAATTTGCGACAGTATAAAATTATTTTTTGAAAAATTTACTGTAGAAAAGGCAATACCTGGCGTAAATAAAATTTGCGACAGTAAAAAATTATTTTTTGAATAATTTACTATAGAAAAGGCAATCCCTGGCGCACTTAAAATTTGCGACAGTATAAAATTATTTTTTGAATAATTTACTATAGAAAAGGCAATCCCTGGCGTAATTAAAATTTGCGACAGTAAAAAATTATTTTTTGAATAATTTACTATAGAAAAGGCAATCCCTGGCGCAATTAAAATTTGCGACAGTAGAAAATTATTTTTTGAATAATTTACTATAGAAAAGGCAATCCCTGGCGTAATTAAAATTTGCGACAATAAAAAATTATTTTTTGAATAATTTACTATAGAAAAGGCAATCCCTGGCGTAATTAAAATTTGCGACAGTAGAAAATTATTTTTTGAATAATTTACTATAGAAAAGGCAATCCCTGGCGTAATTAAAATTTGCGACAGTTGAAAATTATTTTTTGAATAATTTACTATAGAAGAGGCAATCCCTGGCGTAATTAAAATTTACGACAGTAAAAAATTATTTTTTGAATAATTTACTATAGAAAAGGCAATCCCTGGCGTAATTAAAATTTGCGACATTAAGAAATTATTTTTTGAATAATTTACTATAAAAAGGCAATCCCTGGCGTAATTAAAATTTGCGACAGTAAAAAATTATTTTTTGAATAATTTACTATAGAAAAGGCAATCCCTGGCGGATTTAAAATTTGCGACAGTAAAAAATTATTTTTTGAATAATTTACTATAGAAAAGGCAATCCCTGGCGTAATTAAAATTTGCGACAGTATAAAATTATTTTTTGAATAATTTATTATAGAAAAGGCAATCCCTGGCGTAATTAAAATTTGCGACAGTATAAAATTATTTTTTGAATAATTTACTATAGAAAAGGCAATCCCTGGCGTAATTAAAATTTGCGACAGTAAAAAATTATTTTTTGAATAATTTACTATAGAAAAGGCAATCCCTGGCGCAATTAAAATTTGCGACAGTAGAAAATTATTTTTTGAATAATTTACTATAGAAAAGGCAATCCCTGGCGTAATTAAAATTTGCGACAGTAAAAAATTATTTTTTGAATAATTTACTATAGAAAAGGCAATCCCTGGCGTAATTAAAATTTGCGACAGTAGAAAATTATTTTTTGAATAATTTACTATAGAAAAGGCAATCCCTGGCGTAATTAAAATTTGCGACAGTTGAAAATTATTTTTTGAATAATTTACTATAGAAAAGGCAATCCCTGGCGTAATTAAAATTTGCGACAGTAAAAAATTATTTTTTGAATAATTTACTATAGAAAAGGCAATCCCTGGCGTAATTAAAATTTGCGACAGTAAGAAATTATTTTTTGAATAATTTACTATAGAAAAGGCAATCCCTGGCATAATTAAAATTTGCGACAGTAAAAAATTATTTTTTGAATAATTTACTATAGAAAAGGCAATCCCTGGCGGATTTAAAATTTGCGACAGTAAAAAATTATTTTTTGAATAATTTACTATAGAAAAGGCAATCCCTGGCGTAATTAAAATTTGCGACAGTATAAAATTATTTTTTGAATAATTTACTATAGAAAAGGCAACACCTGGCGTAATTAAAATTTGCGACAGTAGAAAATTATTTTTTGAATAATTTACTATAGAAAAGGCAATCCCTGGCGCACTTAAAATTTGCGACAGTAAAAAATTATTTTTTGAATAATTTGCTACAGAAAAGGCAATCCCTGGCGGATTTAAAATTTGCGACAGTAAAAAATTATTTTTTGAATAATTTACTATAGAAAAGGCAATCCCTGGCGTAATTAAAATTTGCGACAGTATAAAATTATTTTTTGAATAATTTATTATAGAAAAGGCAATCCCTGGCGTAATTAAAATTTGCGACAGTATAAAATTATTTTTTGAATAATTTACTATAGAAAAGGCAATCCCTGGCGTAATTAAAATTTGCGACAGTAGAAAATTATTTTTTGAATAATTTACTATAGAAAAGGCAATCCCTGGCGTAATTAAAATTTGCGACAGTTGTAAATTATTTTTTGAATAATTTACTATAGAAAAGGCAATCCCTGGCTTAATTAAAATTTGTGACAGTAAAAAATTATTTTTTGAATAATTTACTATAGAAAAGGCAATCCCTGGCGTAATTAAAATTTGCGACAGTAAGAAATTATTTTTTGAATAATTTACTATAGAAAAGGCAATCCCTGGCGTAATTAAAATTTGCGACAGTAAAAAATTATTTTTTGAATAATTTACTATAGAAAAGGCAATCCCTGGCGGATTTAAAATTTGCGACAGTAAAAAATTATTTTTTGAATAATTTACTATAGAAAAGGCAATCCCTGGCGTAATTAAAATTTGCGACAGTATAAAATTATTTTTTGAATAATTTACTATAGAAAAGGCAATCCCTGGCGTAATTAAAATTTGCGACAGTAGAAAATTATTTTTTGAATAATTTACTATAGAAAAGGCAATCCCTGGCGCACTTAAAATTTGCGACAGTAAAAAATTATTTTTTGAATAATTTACTATAGAAAAGGCAATCCCTGGCGCAATTAAAATTTGCAACAGTAAAAAATTATTTTTTGCAAAATTTACTGTAGAAAAGGCAATACCTGGTGGATTTGAAATTTGCGACAGTAAAAAATTATTTTTTGAATAATTTACTATAGAAAAGGCAATCCCTGGCGCAATTAAAATTTGCGACAGTTGAAAATTATTTTTTGAATAATTTACTATAGAAAAGGCAATCCCTGGCGTAATTAAAATTTGCGACAGTAAAAAATTATTTTTTGAATAATTTACTATAGAAAAGGCAATCCCTGGCGTATTTAAAATTTGCGACAGTAAAAAATTAATTTGTGAGAAATTTACTATAGAAAAGGCAATCCCTGGGATATTTAAAATTTGCGACAGTAAAAAATTATTTTTTGAATAATTTACTATAGAAAAGGCAATCCCTGGCGTATTTAAAATTTGCGACAGTAAAAAATTATTTTTTGAATAATTTACTATAGAAAAGGCAATCCCTGGCGTAATTAAAATTTGCGACAGTAAAAAATTATTTTTTGAATAATTTACTAAAGAAAAGTCAATCCCTGGCGCACTTAAAATTTGCGACAGTAAAAAATTATTTTTTGAATAATTTACTATAGAAAAGGCAATCCCTGGTGTAATTAAAATTTGCGACAGTAAAAAATTATTTTTTGAATAATTTACTATAGAAAAGGCAATCCCTGGCGCAAATAAAATTTGCGACAGTAAAAAATTATTTTTTGAATAATTTACTATAGAAAAGGCAATCCCTGGCGTAATTAAAATTTGCGACAGTTGAAAATTATTTTTTGAATAATTTACTATAGAAAAGGCAATCCCTGGCGCACTTAAAATTTGCGACAGTATAAAATTATTTTTTGAATAATTTACTATAGAAAAGGCAATCCCTGGCGTAATTAAAATTTGCGACAGTTGAAAATTATTTTTTGAATAATTTACTATAGAAAAGGCAATCCCTGGCGTAATTAAAATTTTCGACAGTAAAAAATTATTTTTTGAATAATTTACTATAGAAAAGGCAATCCCTGGCGTAATTAAAATTTGCGACAGTAAAAAATTATTTTTTGAATAATTTACTATAGAAAAGGTAATCCCTGGCGTAATTAAAATTTGCGACAATAGAAAATTATTTTTTGAATAATTTACTATAGAAAAGGCAATCCCTGGCGTAATTAAAATTTGCGACAGTTGAAAATTATTTTTTGAATAATTTACTATAGAAAAGGCAATCCCTGGCGTAATTAAAATTTGCGACAGTAAGAAATTATTTTTTGAATAATTTACTATTGAAAAGGCAATCCCTGGCGTAATTAAAATTTGCGACAGTAAGAAATTATTTTTTGAATAATTTACTATAGAAAAGGCAATCCCTGGAGTAATTAAAATTTGCGACAGTAAAAAATTATTTTTTGAATAATTTACTATAGAAAAGGCAATCCCTGGCGTAATTAAAATTTGCGACAGTTGAAAATTATTTTTTGAATAATTTACTATAGAAAAGGCAATCCCTGGCGTAATTAAAATTTGCGACAGTAAGAAATTAATTTTTGAATAATTTACTATAGAAAAGGCAATCCCTGGCGTAATTAAAATTTGCGACAGTAAGAAATTAATTTTTGAATAATTTACTATAGAAAAGGCAATCCCTGGCGCAATTAAAATTTGCGACAGTATAAAATTATTTTTTGAAAAATTTACTGTAGAAAAGGCAATCCCTGGCGTAAATAAAATTTGCGACAGTATAAAATTATTTTTTGAATAATTTACTATAGAAAAGGCAATCCCTGGCGCACTTAAAATATGCGACAGTAGAAAATTATTTTTTGAATAATTTACTATAGAAAAGGCAATCCCTGGCGTAATTAAAATTTGCGACAGTAAAAAATTATTTTTTGAATAATTTACTATAGAAAAGGCAATCCCTGGCGGATTTAAAATTTGCGACAGTAAAAAATTATTTTTTGAATAATTTACTATAGAAAAGGCAATCCCTGGCGTAATTAAAATTTGCGACAGTATAAAATTATTTTTTGAATAATTTACTATAGAAAAGGCAATCCCTAGCGTAATGAAAATTTGCGACAGTATAAAATTATTTTTTGAATAATTTACTATAAAAAGGCAATCCCTGGCGTAATTAAAATTTGCGACAGTAAAAAATTATTTTTTGAATAATTTACTATAGAAAAGGCAATCCCTGGCGGATTTAAAATTTGCGACAGTAAAAAATTATTTTTTGAATAATTTACTATAGAAAAGGCAATCCCTGGCGTAATTAAAATTTGCGACAGTATAAAATTATTTTTTGAATAATTTACTATAAAAAAGGCAATCCCTAGCGTAATGAAAATTTGCGACAGTATAAAATTATTTTTTGAATAATTTACTATAGAAAAGGCAATCCCTGGCGTAATTAAAATTTGCGACAGTAAAAAATTATTTTTTGAATAATTTACTATAGAAAAGGCAATCGCTGGTGCAATTAAAATTTGCGACAGTAGAAAATTATTTTTTGAATAATTTACTATAGAAAAGGCAATCCCTGGCGTAATTAAAATTTGCGACAGTAAAAAACTATTTTTTGAATAATTTACTATAGAAAAGGCAATCCCTGGCGTAATTAAAATTTGCGACAGTAAAAAATTATTTTTTGAATAATTTACTATAGAAAAGGCTATCCCTGGCGTAATTAAAATTTGCGACAGTTGAAAATTATTTTTTGAATAATTTACTATAGAAAAGGCAATCCCTGGCGTATTTAAAATTTGCGACAGTAAAAAATTATTTTTTGAATAATTTACTATAGAAAAGGCAATCCCTGGCGTAATTAAAATTTGCGACAGTAAAAAATTATTTTTTGAATAATTTACTATAGAAAAGGCAATCCCTGGCGCACTTAAAATTTGCGACAGTAAAAAATTATTTTTTGAATAATTTACTATAGAAAAGGCAATCCCTTACGTAATGAAAATTTGCGACAGTAAAAAATTATTTTTTGAATAATTTACTATAGAAAAGGCCATCCCTGGCGCAATTACAATTTGCGACAGTAAATAATTATTTTTTGAATAATTTACTATAGAAAAGGCAATCCATGGCGCACTTAAAATTTGCGACAGTAAAAAATTATTTTTTGAATAATTTACTATAGAAAAGGCAATCCCTGGCGTAATTAAAATTTGCGACAGTTGAAAATAATTTTTTGAATAACTTACTATAGAAAAGGTAATCCCTGGCTTAATTAAAATTTGCGACAGTATAAAATTATTTTTTGAAAAATTTACTGTAGAAAAGGCAATCCCTGGCGTAATTAAAATTTGCGACAGTAAAAAATTATTTTTTGAATAATTTACTATAGAAAAGGCAATCCCTGGCGCACTTAAAATTTGCGACAGTATAAAATTATTTTTTGAATAATTTACTATAGAAAAGGTAATCCCTGGCGCACTTAAAATTTGCGACAGTAAAAAATTATTTTTTGAATAATTTACTAAAGAAAAGTCAATCCCTGGCGTAATTAAAATTTGCGACAGTTGAAAATTATTTTTTGAATAATTTACTATAGAAAAGGCAATCCCTGGCGTAATTAAAATTTTCGACAGTAAAAAATTATTTTTTGAATAATTTACTATAGAAAAGGCAATCCCTGGCGTAATTAAAATTTGCGACAGTAAAAAATTATTTTTTGAATAATTTACTATAGAAAAGGTAATCCCTGGCGTAATTAAAATTTGCGACAATAGAAAATTATTTTTTGAATAATTTACTATAGAAAAGGCAATCCCTGGCGTAATTAAAATTTGCGACAGTTGAAAATTATTTTTTGAATAATTTACTATAGAAAAGGCAATCCCTGGCGTAATTAAAATTTGCGACAGTAAGAAATTATTTTTTGAATAATTTACTATTGAAAAGGCAATCCCTGGCGTAATTAAAATTTGCGACAGTAAGAAATTATTTTTTGAATAATTTACTATAGAAAAGGCAATCCCTGGAGTAATTAAAATTTGCGACAGTAAAAAATTATTTTTTGAATAATTTACTATAGAAAAGGCAATCCCTGGCGTAATTAAAATTTGCGACAGTTGAAAATTATTTTTTGAATAATTTACTATAGAAAAGGCAATCCCTGGCGTAATTAAAATTTGCGACAGTAAGAAATTAATTTTTGAATAATTTACTATAGAAAAGGCAATCCCTGGCGTAATTAAAATTTGCGACAGTAAGAAATTAATTTTTGAATAATTTACTATAGAAAAGGCAATCCCTGGCGCAATTAAAATTTGCGACAGTATAAAATTATTTTTTGAAAAATTTACTGTAGAAAAGGCAATCCCTGGCGTAAATAAAATTTGCGACAGTATAAAATTATTTTTTGAATAATTTACTATAGAAAAGGCAATCCCTGGCGCACTTAAAATATGCGACAGTAGAAAATTATTTTTTGAATAATTTACTATAGAAAAGGCAATCCCTGGCGTAATTAAAATTTGCGACAGTAAAAAATTATTTTTTGAATAATTTACTATAGAAAAGGCAATCCCTGGCGGATTTAAAATTTGCGACAGTAAAAAATTATTTTTTGAATAATTTACTATAGAAAAGGCAATCCCTGGCGTAATTAAAATTTGCGACAGTATAAAATTATTTTTTGAATAATTTACTATAGAAAAGGCAATCCCTAGCGTAATGAAAATTTGCGACAGTATAAAATTATTTTTTGAATAATTTACTATAAAAAGGCAATCCCTGGCGTAATTAAAATTTGCGACAGTAAAAAATTATTTTTTGAATAATTTACTATAGAAAAGGCAATCCCTGGCGGATTTAAAATTTGCGACAGTAAAAAATTATTTTTTGAATAATTTACTATAGAAAAGGCAATCCCTGGCGTAATTAAAATTTGCGACAGTATAAAATTATTTTTTGAATAATTTACTATAAAAAAGGCAATCCCTAGCGTAATGAAAATTTGCGACAGTATAAAATTATTTTTTGAATAATTTACTATAGAAAAGGCAATCCCTGGCGTAATTAAAATTTGCGACAGTAAAAAATTATTTTTTGAATAATTTACTATAGAAAAGGCAATCGCTGGTGCAATTAAAATTTGCGACAGTAGAAAATTATTTTTTGAATAATTTACTATAGAAAAGGCAATCCCTGGCGTAATTAAAATTTGCGACAGTAAAAAACTATTTTTTTGAATAATTTACTATAGAAAAGGCAATCCCTGGCGTAATTAAAATTTGCGACAGTAAAAAATTATTTTTTGAATAATTTACTATAGAAAAGGCTATCCCTGGCGTAATTAAAATTTGCGACAGTTGAAAATTATTTTTTGAATAATTTACTATAGAAAAGGCAATCCCTGGCGTATTTAAAATTTGCGACAGTAAAAAATTATTTTTTGAATAATTTACTATAGAAAAGGCAATCCCTGGCGTAATTAAAATTTGCGACAGTAAAAAATTATTTTTTGAATAATTTACTATAGAAAAGGCAATCCCTGGCGCACTTAAAATTTGCGACAGTAAAAAATTATTTTTTGAATAATTTACTATAGAAAAGGCAATCCCTTACGTAATGAAAATTTGCGACAGTAAAAAATTATTTTTTGAATAATTTACTATAGAAAAGGCCATCCCTGGCGCAATTACAATTTGCGACAGTAAATAATTATTTTTTGAATAATTTACTATAGAAAAGGCAATCCATGGCGCACTTAAAATTTGCGACAGTAAAAAATTATTTTTTGAATAATTTACTATAGAAAAGGCAATCCCTGGCGTAATTAAAATTTGCGACAGTTGAAAATAATTTTTTGAATAACTTACTATAGAAAAGGTAATCCCTGGCTTAATTAAAATTTGCGACAGTATAAAATTATTTTTTGAAAAATTTACTGTAGAAAAGGCAATCCCTGGCGTAATTAAAATTTGCGACAGTAAAAAATTATTTTTTGAATAATTTACTATAGAAAAGGCAATCCCTGGCGCACTTAAAATTTGCGACAGTATAAAATTATTTTTTGAATAATTTACTATAGAAAAGGTAATCCCTGGCGTAATTAAAATTTGCGACAGTAAAAAATTATTTTTTGAATAATTTACTATAGAAAAGGCAATCCCTGGCGCAATTAAAATTTGCGACAGTAAAAAATTATTTTTTGAATAATTTACTATAGAAAAGGCAATCCCTGGCGTAATTAAAATTTGCGACAGTAAAAAATTATTTTTTGAATAATTTACTATAGAAAAGGCAATCCCTGGCGTAATTAAAATTTGCGACAGTAGAAAATTATTTTTTGAATAATTTACTATAAAAAAGGCAATCCCTGGCGTAATTAAAATTTGCGACAGTTGAAAATTATTTTTTGAATAATTTACTATAGAAAAGGCAATCCCTGGCGTAATTAAAATTTGCGACAGTAAAAAATTATTTTTTGAATAATTTACTACAGAAAAGGCAATCCCTGGCGTAATTAAAATTTGCGACAGTAAGAAATTATTTTTTGAATAATTTACTATAAAAAGGCAATCCCTGGCGTAATTAAAATTTGCGACAGTAAAAAATTATTTTTTGAATAATTTACTATAGAAAAGGCAATCCCTGGCGGATTTAAAATTTGCGACAGTAAAAATTTTTTTTTGAATAATTTACTATAGAAAATGCAATCCCTGGCGTAATTAAAATTTGCGACAGTATAAAATTATTTTTTGAATAATTTACTATAGAAAAGGCAATCCCTGGCGTAATTAAAATTTGCGACAGTATAAAATTATTTTTTGAATAATTTACTATAAAAAAGGCAATCCCTGGCGTAATTAAAATTTGCGACAGTAAAAAATTATTTTTTGAATAATTTACTATAGAAAAGGCAATCCCTGGCGCAATTACAATTTGCGACAGTAGAAAATTATTTTTTGAATAATTTACTATAGAAAAGGCAATTCCTGGCGTAATTAAAATTTGCGACAGTAGGAAATTATTTTTTGAATAATTTACTATAGAAAAGGCAATCCCTGGCGTATTTAAAATTTTCGACAGTAAAAAATTATTTTTTGAATAATTTACTATAGAAAAGGCAATCCATGGCGCACTTAAAATTTGCGACAGTAAAAAATTATTTTTTGAATAATTTACTATAGAAAAGGCAATCCCTGGCGTAATTAAAATTTGCGACAGTTGAAAATTATTTTTTGAATAATTTACTATAGAAAAGGCAATCCCTGGCGTAATTAAAATTTGCGACAGTATAAAATTATTTTTTGAAAAATTTACTGTAGAAAAGGCAATACCTGGCGTAAATAAAATTTGCGACAGTAAAAAATTATTTTTTGAATAATTTACTATAGAAAAGGCAATCCCTGGCGCACTTAAAATTTGCGACAGTATAAAATTATTTTTTGAATAATTTACTATAGAAAAGGCAATCCCTGGCGTAATTAAAATTTGCGACAGTAAAAAATTATTTTTTGAATAATTTACTATAGAAAAGGCAATCCCTGGCGCAATTAAAATTTGCGACAGTAGAAAATTATTTTTTGAATAATTTACTATAGAAAAGGCAATCCCTGGCGTAATTAAAATTTGCGACAATAAAAAATTATTTTTTGAATAATTTACTATAGAAAAGGCAATCCCTGGCGTAATTAAAATTTGCGACAGTAGAAAATTATTTTTTGAATAATTTACTATAGAAAAGGCAATCCCTGGCGTAATTAAAATTTGCGACAGTTGAAAATTATTTTTTGAATAATTTACTATAGAAGAGGCAATCCCTGGCGTAATTAAAATTTACGACAGTAAAAAATTATTTTTTGAATAATTTACTATAGAAAAGGCAATCCCTGGCGTAATTAAAATTTGCGACATTAAGAAATTATTTTTTGAATAATTTACTATAAAAAGGCAATCCCTGGCGTAATTAAAATTTGCGACAGTAAAAAATTATTTTTTGAATAATTTACTATAGAAAAGGCAATCCCTGGCGGATTTAAAATTTGCGACAGTAAAAAATTATTTTTTGAATAATTTACTATAGAAAAGGCAATCCCTGGCGTAATTAAAATTTGCGACAGTATAAAATTATTTTTTGAATAATTTATTATAGAAAAGGCAATCCCTGGCGTAATTAAAATTTGCGACAGTATAAAATTATTTTTTGAATAATTTACTATAGAAAAGGCAATCCCTGGCGTAATTAAAATTTGCGACAGTAAAAAATTATTTTTTGAATAATTTACTATAGAAAAGGCAATCCCTGGCGCAATTAAAATTTGCGACAGTAGAAAATTATTTTTTGAATAATTTACTATAGAAAAGGCAATCCCTGGCGTAATTAAAATTTGCGACAGTAAAAAATTATTTTTTGAATAATTTACTATAGAAAAGGCAATCCCTGGCGTAATTAAAATTTGCGACAGTAGAAAATTATTTTTTGAATAATTTACTATAGAAAAGGCAATCCCTGGCGTAATTAAAATTTGCGACAGTTGAAAATTATTTTTTGAATAATTTACTATAGAAAAGGCAATCCCTGGCGTAATTAAAATTTGCGACAGTAAAAAATTATTTTTTGAATAATTTACTATAGAAAAGGCAATCCCTGGCGTAATTAAAATTTGCGACAGTAAGAAATTATTTTTTGAATAATTTACTATAGAAAAGGCAATCCCTGGCATAATTAAAATTTGCGACAGTAAAAAATTATTTTTTGAATAATTTACTATAGAAAAGGCAATCCCTGGCGGATTTAAAATTTGCGACAGTAAAAAATTATTTTTTGAATAATTTACTATAGAAAAGGCAATCCCTGGCGTAATTAAAATTTGCGACAGTATAAAATTATTTTTTGAATAATTTACTATAGAAAAGGCAACACCTGGCGTAATTAAAATTTGCGACAGTAGAAAATTATTTTTTGAATAATTTACTATAGAAAAGGCAATCCCTGGCGCACTTAAAATTTGCGACAGTAGAAAATTATTTTTTGAATAATTTACTACAGAAAAGGCAATCCCTGGCGGATTTAAAATTTGCGACAGTAAAAAATTATTTTTTGAATAATTTACTATAGAAAAGGCAATCCCTGGCGTAATTAAAATTTGCGACAGTATAAAATTATTTTTTGAATAATTTATTATAGAAAAGGCAATCCCTGGCGTAATTAAAATTTGCGACAGTATAAAATTATTTTTTGAATAATTTACTATAGAAAAGGCAATCCCTGGCGTAATTAAAATTTGCGACAGTAGAAAATTATTTTTTGAATAATTTACTATAGAAAAGGCAATCCCTGGCGTAATTAAAATTTGCGACAGTTGTAAATTATTTTTTGAATAATTTACTATAGAAAAGGCAATCCCTGGCTTAATTAAAATTTGTGACAGTAAAAAATTATTTTTTGAATAATTTACTATAGAAAAGGCAATCCCTGGCGTAATTAAAATTTGCGACAGTAAGAAATTATTTTTTGAATAATTTACTATAGAAAAGGCAATCCCTGGCGTAATTAAAATTTGCGACAGTAAAAAATTATTTTTTGAATAATTTACTATAGAAAAGGCAATCCCTGGCGGATTTAAAATTTGCGACAGTAAAAAATTATTTTTTGAATAATTTACTATAGAAAAGGCAATCCCTGGCGTAATTAAAATTTGCGACAGTATAAAATTATTTTTTGAATAATTTACTATAGAAAAGGCAATCCCTGGCGTAATTAAAATTTGCGACAGTAGAAAATTATTTTTTGAATAATTTACTATAGAAAAGGCAATCCCTGGCGCACTTAAAATTTGCGACAGTAAAAAATTATTTTTTGAATAATTTACTATAGAAAAGGCAATCCCTGGCGCAATTAAAATTTGCAACAGTAAAAAATTATTTTTTGCAAAATTTACTGTAGAAAAGGCAATACCTGGTGGATTTGAAATTTGCGACAGTAAAAAATTATTTTTTGAATAACTTACTATAGAAAAGGCAATCCCTGGCGCAATTAAAATTTGCGACAGTTGAAAATTATTTTTTGAATAATTTACTATAGAAAAGGCAATCCCTGGCGTAATTAAAATTTGCGACAGTAAAAAATTATTTTTTGAATAATTTACTATAGAAAAGGCAATCCCTGGCGTATTTAAAATTTGCGACAGTAAAAAATTAATTTGTGAGAAATTTACTATAGAAAAGGCAATCCCTGGGATATTTAAAATTTGCGACAGTAAAAAATTATTTTTTGAATAATTTACTATAGAAAAGGCAATCCCTGGCGTATTTAAAATTTGCGACAGTAAAAAATTATTTTTTGAATAATTTACTATAGAAAAGGCAATCCCTGGCGTAATTAAAATTTGCGACAGTAAAAAATTATTTTTTGAATAATTTACTAAAGAAAAGTCAATCCCTGGCGCACTTAAAATTTGCGACAGTAAAAAATTATTTTTTGAATAATTTACTATAGAAAAGGCAATCCCTGGTGTAATTAAAATTTGCGACAGTAAAAAATTATTTTTTGAATAATTTACTATAGAAAAGGCAATCCCTGGCGCAAATAAAATTTGCGACAGTAAAAAATTATTTTTTGAATAATTTACTATAGAAAAGGCAATCCCTGGCGTAATTAAAATTTGCGACAGTTGAAAATTATTTTTTGAATAATTTACTATAGAAAAGGCAATCCCTGGCGCACTTAAAATTTGCGACAGTATAAAATTATTTTTTGAATAATTTACTATAGAAAAGGCAATCCCTGGCGTAATTAAAATTTGCGACAGTTGAAAATTATTTTTTGAATAATTTACTATAGAAAAGGCAATCCCTGGCGTAATTAAAATTTTCGACAGTAAAAAATTATTTTTTGAATAATTTACTATAGAAAAGGCAATCCCTGGCGTAATTAAAATTTGCGACAGTAAAAAATTATTTTTTGAATAATTTACTATAGAAAAGGTAATCCCTGGCGTAATTAAAATTTGCGACAATAGAAAATTATTTTTTGAATAATTTACTATAGAAAAGGCAATCCCTGGCGTAATTAAAATTTGCGACAGTTGAAAATTATTTTTTGAATAATTTACTATAGAAAAGGCAATCCCTGGCGTAATTAAAATTTGCGACAGTAAGAAATTATTTTTTGAATAATTTACTATTGAAAAGGCAATCCCTGGCGTAATTAAAATTTGCGACAGTAAGAAATTATTTTTTGAATAATTTACTATAGAAAAGGCAATCCCTGGAGTAATTAAAATTTGCGACAGTAAAAAATTATTTTTTGAATAATTTACTATAGAAAAGGCAATCCCTGGCGTAATTAAAATTTGCGACAGTTGAAAATTATTTTTTGAATAATTTACTATAGAAAAGGCAATCCCTGGCGTAATTAAAATTTGCGACAGTAAGAAATTAATTTTTGAATAATTTACTATAGAAAAGGCAATCCCTGGCGCACTTAAAATTTGCGAGAGTATAAAATTATTTTTTGAATAATTTACTATAGAAAAGGCAATCCCTGGCGCAATTAAAATTTGCGACAGTAGAAAATTATTTTTTGAATAATTTACTATAGAAAAGGCAATCCCTGGCGCACTTAAAATTTGCGACAGTATAAAATTATTTTTTGAATAATTTACTATAGAAAAGGCAATCCCTGGCGTAATTAAAATTTGCGACAGTAGAAAATTATTTTTTGAATAATTTACTATAGAAAAGGCAATCCCTGGCGCACTTAAAATTTGTGACAGTATAAAATTATTTTTTGAATAATTTACTATAGAAAAGGCAATCCCTGGCGTAATTAAAATTTGCGACAGTAGAAAATTATTTTTTGAATAATTTACTATAGAAAAGGCAATCCCTGGCGGATTTGAAATTTGCGACAGTAAAAAATTATTTTTTGAATAATTTACTATAGAAAAGGCAATCCCTGGCGTATTTAAAATTTGCGACAGTAAAAAATTAATTTGTGAGAAATTTACTATAGAAAAGGCAATCCCTGGGATATTTAAAATTTGCGACAGTAAAAAATTATTTTTTGAATAATTTACTATAGAAAAGGCAATCCCTGGCGTATTTAAAATTTGCGACAGTAAAAAATTATTTTTTGAATAATTTACTATAGAAAAGGCAATCCCTGGCGTAATTAAAATTTGCGACAGTAAAAAATTATTTTTTGAATAATTTACTATAGAAAAGGCAATCCCTGGCGCACTTAAAATTTGCGACAGTAAAAAATTATTTTTTGAATAATTTACTATAGAAAAGGCAATCCCTGACGTAATTAAAATTTGCGACAGTAAAAAATTATTTTTTGAATAATTTACTATAGAAAAGGCAATCCCTGGCGCAATTAAAATTTGCGACAGTAAAAAATTATTTTTTGAATAATTTACTATAGACAAGACAATCCCTGGCATAATTAAAATTTGCGACAGTTGAAAATTATTTTTTGAATAATTTACTATAGAAAAGGCAATCCCTGGCGTAATTAAAATTTGCGACAGTAAAAAATTATTTTTTGAATAATTTACTATAGAAAAGGGAATCCCTGGCGTAATTAAAATTTGCGACAGTTGAAAATTATTTTTTGAATAATTTACTATAGAAAAGGCAATCCCTGGCGTATTTAAAATTTGCGACAGTAAAAAATTAATTTGTGAGAAATTTACTATAGAAAAGGCAATCCCTGGGATATTTAAAATTTGCGACAGTAAAAAATTATTTTTTGAATAATTTACTATAGAAAAGGCAATCCCTGGCGTATTTAAAATTTGCGACAGTAAAAAATTATTTTTTGAATAATTTACTATAGAAAAGGCAATCCCTGGCGTAATTAAAATTTGCGACAGTAAAAAATTATTTTTTGAATAATTTACTATAGAAAAGGCAATCCCTGGCGTAATTAAAATTTGCGACAGTAAAAAATTATTTTTTGAATAATTTACTATAGAAAAGGCAATCCCTGGCGTAATTAAAATTTGCGACAGTAAAAAATTATTTTTTGAATAATTTACTATAGAAAAGGCAATCCCTGGCGTAATTAAAATTTGCGACAGTAAGAAATTATTTTTTGAATAATTTACTATAGAAAAGGCAATCCCTGGCGTAATTAAAATTTGCGACAGTAAAAAATTATTTTTTGAATAATTTACTATAGAAAAGGCAATCCCTGGAGTAATTAAAATTTGCGACAGTAAAAAATTATTTTTTGAATAATTTACTATAGAAAAGGCAATCCCTGGCGTAATTAAAATTTGCGACAGTTGAAAATTATTTTTTGAATAATTTACTATAGAAAAGGCAATCCCTGGCGAAATTAAAAATTGCGACAGTAAGGAATTAATTTTTGAATAATTTACTATAGAAAAGGCAATCCGTGGCGCACTTAAAATTTGCGAGAGTATAAAATTATTTTTTGAATAATTTACTATAGAAAAGGCAATCCCTGGCGCAATTAAAATTTGCGACAGTAGAAAATTATTTTTTGAATAATTTACTATAGAAAAGGCAATCCCTGGCGCACTTAAAATTTGCGACAGTATAAAATTATTTTTTGAATAATTTACTATAGAAAAGGCAATCCCTGGCGTAATTAAAATTTGCGACAGTAGAAAATTATTTTTTGAATAATTTACTATAGAAAAGGCAATCCCTGGCGCACTTAAAATTTGTGACAGTATAAAATTATTTTTTGAATAATTTACTATAGAAAAGGCAATCCCTGGCGTAATTAAAATTTGCGACAGTAGAAAATTATTTTTTGAATAATTTACTATAGAAAAGGCAATCCCTGGCGGATTTGAAATTTGCGAAAATAAAATATTATTTTTTGAATAATTTACTATAGAAAAGGCAATCCCTGGCGTATTTAAAATTTGCGACAGTAAAAAATTAATTTGTGAGAAATTTACTATAGAAAAGGCAATCCCTGGGATATTTAAAATTTGCGACAGTAAAAAATTATTTTTTGAATAATTTACTATAGAAAAGGCAATCCCTGGCGTATTTAAAATTTGCGCCAGTAAAAAATTATTTTTTGAATAATTTACTATAGAAAAGGCAATCCCTGGCGTAATTAAAATTTGCGACAGTAAAAAATTATTTTTTGAATAATTTACTATAGAAAAGGCAATCCCTGGCGCACTTAAAATTTGCGACAGTAAAAAATTATTTTTTGAATAATTTACTATAGAAAAGGCAATTCCTGGCGTAATTTAAATTTGCGACAGTAAAAAATTATTTTTTGAATAATTTACTATAGAAAAGGCAATCCCTGGCGCAATTAAAATTTGCGACAGTAAAAAATTATTTTTTGAATAATTTACTATAGAAAAGGCAATCCCTGGCGTAATTAAAATTTGCGACAGTTGAAAATTATTTTTTGAATAATTTACTATAGAAAAGGCAATCCCTGGCGCACTTAAAATTTGCGACAGTAAAAAATTAATTTGTGAGAAATTTACTATAGAAAAGGCAATCCCTGGGATATTTAAAATTTGCGACAGTAAAAAATTATTTTTTGAATAATTTACTATAGAAAAGGCAATCCCTGGCGTATTTAAAATTTGCGACAGTAAAAAATTATTTTTTGAATAATTTACTATAGAAAAGGCAATCCCTGGCGTAATTAAAATTTGCGACAGTAAAAAATTATTTTTTGAATAATTTACTATAGAAAAGGCAATCCCTGGCGCACTTAAAATTTGCGACAGTAACGAATTATTTTTTGAATAATTTACTATAGAAAAGGCAATCCCTGGCGTAATTAAAATTTGCGACAGTAAAAAATTATTTTTTGAATAATTTACTATAGAAAAGGCAATCCCTGGCGCAATTAAAATTTGCGACAGTAAAAAATTATTTTTTGAATAATTTACTATAGAAAAGACAATCCCTGGCATAATTAAAATTTGCGACAGTTGAAAATTATTTTTTGAATAATTTACTATAGAAAAGGCAATCCCTGGCGTAATTAAAATTTGCGACAGTAAAAAATTATTTTTTGAATAATTTACTATAGAAAAGGCAATCCCTGGCGTAATTAAAATTTGCGACAGTTGAAAATTATTTTTTGAATAATTTACTATAGAAAAGGCAATCCCTGGCGTAATTAAAATTTGCGACAATAGAAAATTATTTTTTGAATAATTTACTATAGAAAAGGCAATCCCTGGCGGATTTGAAATTTGCGACAGTAAAAAATTATTTTTTGAATAATTTACTATAGAAAAGGCAATCCCTGGCGTATTTAAAATTTGCGACAGTAAAAAATTAATTTGTGAGAAATTTACTATAGAAAAGGCAATCCCTGGGATATTTAAAATTTGCGACAGTAAAAAATTATTTTTTGAATAATTTACTATAGAAAAGGCAATCCCTGGCGTAATTAAAATTTGCGACAGTAAAAAATTATTTTTTGAATAATTTACTATAGAAAAGGCAATCCCTGGCGTAATTAAAATTTGCGACAGGAAGAAATTATTTTTTGAATAATTTACTATAGAAAAGGCAATCCCTGGCGTAGTTAAAATTTGCGACAGTTGAAAATTATTTTTTGAATAATTTACTATAGAAAAGGCAATCCCTGGCGTAATTAAAATTTGCGACAATAGAAAATTATTTTTTGAATAATTTACTATAGAAAAGGCAATCCCTGGCGGATTTGAAATTTGCGACAGTAAAAAATTATTTTTTGAATGATTTACTATAGAAAAGGCAATCCCTGGCGTATTTAAAATTTGCGACAGTAAAAAATTAATTTGTGAGAAATTTACTATAGAAAAGGCAATCCCTGGGATATTTAAAATTTGCGACAGTAAAAAATTATTTTTTGAATAATTTACTATAGAAAAGGCAATCCCTGGCGACAGTAAAAAATTATTTTTTGAATAATTTACTATAGAAAAGGCAATCCCTGGCGTAATTAAAATTTGCGGCAGTAAAAAATTATTTTTTGAATAATTTACTATAGAAAAGGCAATCCCTGGCGTAATTAAAATTTGCGACAGGAAGAAATTATTTTTTGAATAATTTACTATAGAAAAGGCAATCCCTGGCGTAATTAAAATTTGCGACAGTAAAAAATTATTTTTTGAATAATTTACTATAGAAAAGGCAATCCCTGGAGTAATTAAAATTTGCGACAGTAAAAAATTATTTTTTGAATAATTTACTATAGAAAAGGCAATACCTGGCGTCATTAAAATTTGCGACAGTTGAAAATTATTTTTTGAATAATTTACTATAGAAAAGGCAATCCCTGGCGAAATTAAAAATTGCGACAGTAAGAAATTAATTTTTGAATAATTTACTATAGAAAAGGCAATCCCTGGCGCACTTAAAATTTGCGACAGTATAAAATTATTTTTTGAATAATTTACTATAGAAAAGGCAATCCCTGGCGCAATTAAAATTTGCGACAGTAGAAAATTATTTTTTGAATAATTTACTATAGAAAAGGCAATCCCTGGCGCACTTAAAATTTGCGACAGTATAAAATTATTTTTTGAATAATTTACTATAGAAAAGGCAATCCCTGGCGTAATTAAAATTTGCGACAGTAGAAAATTATTTTTTGAATAATTTACTATAGAAAAGGCAATCCCTGGCGCACTTAAAATTTGTGACAGTATAAAATTATTTTTTGAATAATTTACTATAGAAAAGGCAATCCCTGGCGTAATTAAAATTTGCGACAGTAGAAAATTATTTTTTGAATAATTTACTATAGAAAAGGCAATCCCTGGCGGATTTGAAATTTGCGAAAGTAAAATATTATTTTTTGAATAATTTACTATAGAAAAGGCAATCCCTGGCGTATTTAAAATTTGCGACAGTAAAAAATTAATTTGTGAGAAATTTACTATAGAAAAGGCAATCCCTGGGATATTTAAAATTTGCGACAGTAAAAAATTATTTTTTGAATAATTTACTATAGAAAAGGCAATCCCTGGCGTATTTAAAATTTGCGACAGTAAAAAATTATTTTTTGAATAATTTACTATAGAAAAGGCAATCCCTGGCGTAATTAAAATTTGCGACAGTAAAAAATTATTTTTTGAATAATTTACTATAGAAAAGGCAATCCCTGGCGCACTTAAAATTTGCGTCAGTAAAAAATTATTTTTTGAATAATTTACTATAGAAAAGGCAATCCCTGGCGTAATTAAAATTTGCGACAGTAAAAAATTATTTTTTGAATAATTTACTATAGAAAAGGCAATCCCTGGCGCAATTAAAATTTGCGACAGTAAAAAATTATTTTTTGAATAATTTACTATAGAAAAGGCAATCCCTGGCGTAATTAAAATTTGCGACAGTTGAAAATTATTTTTTGAATAATTTACTATAGAAAAGGCAATCCCTGGCGCACTTAAAATTTGCGACAGTATAAAATTATTTTTTGAATAATTTACTATAGAAAAGGCAATCCCTGGCGTAATTAAAATTTGCGACAGTAAAAAATTATTTTTTGAATAATTTACTATAGAAAAGGCAATCCCTGGCGTAATTAAAATTTGCGACAGTAAAAAATTAGTTTTTGAATAATATACTAGAGAAAAGGCAATCCCTGGCGTAATTAAAATTTGCGACAGTAAAAAATTATTTTTTGAATAATTTACTATAGAAAAGGCAATCCCTGGCGTAATTAAAATTTGCGACAGTAGAAAATTATTTTTTGAATAATTCACTATAGAAAAGGCAATCCCTGGCGTAATTAAAATTTGCGACAGTTGAAAATTATTTTTTGAATAATTTACTATAGAAAAGGCAATCCCTGGCGTAATTAAAATTTGCGACAGTAAAAAAATATTTTTTGAATAATTTACTATAGAAAAGGCAATCCCTGGCGTAATTAAAATTTGCGACAGTATAAAATTATTTTTTGAATAATTTACTATAGAAAAGGCAATCCCTGGAGTAATTAAATTTTGCGACAGTAGAAAATTATTTTTTGAATAATTTACTATAGAAAAGGCAATCCCTGGCGCACTTAAAATTTGCAATAGTATAAAATTATTTTTTGAATAATTTACTATAGAAAAGGCAATCCCTGGCGTAATTAAAATTTGCGACAGTAGAAAATTATTTTTTGAATAATTTACTATAGAAACGGCAATCCCTGGCGCAATTAAAATTTACGACAGTAGAAAATTATTTTTTGAATAATTTACTATAGAAAAGGCAATCCCTGGCGTAATTAAAATTTGCGACAGTAAAAAATTAAAATTTGCGACAGTTGAAAATTATTTTTTGAATAATTTACTATAGAAAAGGCAATCATCCCTGGCGCACTTAAAATTTGCGACAGTATAAAATTATTTTTTGAATAATTTACTATAGAAAAGGCAATCCCTGGCGTAATTAAAATTTGCGACAGTTGAAAATTATTTTTTGAATAATTTACTATAGAAAAGGCAATCCCTGGCGTAATTAAAATTTGCGACAGTAGAAAATTATTTTTTGAATAATTTACTATAGAAAAGGCAATCCCTGGCGTATATAAAATTTGCGACAGTTGAAAATTATTTTTTGAATAATTTACTATAGAAAAGGCAATCCCTGGCGTAATTAAAATTTGCGACAGTAAAAAATTATTTTTTGAATAATTTACTATAGAAAAGGCAATCCCTGGCGTAATTAAAATTTGCGACAGTAGAAAATTATTTTTTGAATAATTTACTATAGAAAAGGCAATCCCTGGTGTATTTAAAATTTGCGACAGTAAAAATTAATATTTTGAAAAATTTACTATAGAAAAGGCAATCCCTGGCGTAATTAAAATTTGCGACAGTATAAAATTATTTTTTGAATAATTTACTATAGAAAAGGCAATCCCTGGCGTAATTAAAATTTGCGACAGTATAAAATTATTTTTTGAATAATTTACTATAGAAAAGGCAATCCCTGGCGTAATTAAAATTTGCGACAGTTGAAAATTATTTTTTGAATAACTTACTATAGAAAAGGCAATCCCTGGCGCAATTAAAATCTGCGACAGTAGAAAATTATTTTTTGAATAATTTACTATAGAAAAGGCAATCCCTGGCGCACTTAAAATTTGCGACAGTATAAAATTATTTTTTGAATAATTTACTATAGAAAAGGCAATCCCTGGCGTAATTAAAATTTGCGACAGTAGAAAATTATTTTTTGAATAATTTACTATAGAAAAGGCAATCCCTGGCGCACTTAAAATTTGTGACAGTATAAAATTATTTTTTGAATAATTTACTATAGAAAAGGCAATCCCTGGCGTAATTAAAATTTGCGACAGTAGAAAATTATTTTTTGAATAATTTACTATAGAAAAGGCAATCCCTGGCGGATTTGAAATTTGCGAAAGTAAAATATTATTTTTTGAATAATTTACTATAGAAAAGGCAATCCCTGGCGTATTTAAAATTTGCGACAGTAAAAAATTAATTTGTGAGAAATTTACTATAGAAAAGGCAATCCCTGGGATATTTAAAATTTGCGACAGTAAAAAATTATTTTTTGAATAATTTACTATAGAAAAGGCAATCCCTGGCGTATTTAAAATTTGCGACAGTAAAAAATTATTTTTTGAATAATTTACTATAGAAAAGGCAATCCCTGGCGTAATTAAAATTTGCGACAGTAAAAAATTATTTTTTGAATAATTTACTATAGAAAAGGCAATCCCTGGCGCACTTAAAATTTGCGTCAGTAAAAAATTATTTTTTGAATAATTTACTATAGAAAAGGCAATCCCTGGCGTAATTAAAATTTGCGACAGTAAAAAATTATTTTTTGAATAATTTACTATAGAAAGGGCAATCCCTGGCGCAATTAAAATTTGCGACAGTAAAAAATTATTTTTTGAATAATTTACTATAGAAAAGGCAATCCCTGGCGTAATTAAAATTTGCGACAGTTGAAAATTATTTTTTGAATAATTTACTATAGAAAAGGCAATCCCTGGCGCACTTAAAATTTGCGACAGTATAAAATTATTTTTTGAATAATTTACTATAGAAAAGGCAATCCCTGGCGTAATTAAAATTTGCGACAGTTGAAAATTATTTTTTGAATAATTTACTATAGAAAAGGCAATCCCTGGCGTAATTAAAATTTGCGACAGTAAAAAATTATTTTTTGAATAATATACTAGAGAAAAGGCAATCCCTGGCGTAATTAAAATTTGCGACAGTAAAAAATTATTTTTTGAATAATTTACTATAGAAAAGGCAATCCCTGGCGTAATTAAAATTTGCGACAGTAGAAAATTATTTTTTGAATAATTCACTATAGAAAAGGCAATCCCTGGCGTAATTAAAATTTGCGACAGTTGAAAATTATTTTTTGAATAATTTACTATAGAAAAGGCAATCCCTGGCGTAATTAAAATTTGCGACAGTAAAAAAATATTTTTTGAATAATTTACTATAGAAAAGGCAATCCCTGGCGTAATTAAAATTTGCGACAGTATAAAATTATTTTTTGAATAATTTACTATAGAAAAGGCAATCCCTGGAGTAATTAAATTTTGCGACAGTAGAAAATTATTTTTTGAATAATTTACTATAGAAAAGGCAATCCCTGGCGCACTTAAAATTTGCAATAGTATAAAATTATTTTTTGAATAATTTACTATAGAAAAGGCAATCCCTGGCGTAATTAAAATTTGCGACAGTAGAAAATTATTTTTTGAATAATTTACTATAGAAACGGCAATCCCTGGCGCAATTAAAATTTACGACAGTAGAAAATTATTTTTTGAATAATTTACTATAGAAAAGGCAATCCCTGGCGTAATTAAAATTTGCGACAGTAAAAAATTAAAATTTGCGACAGTTGAAAATTATTTTTTGAATAATTTACTATAGAAAAGGCAATCATCCCTGGCGCACTTAAAATTTGCGACAGTATAAAATTATTTTTTGAATAATTTACTATAGAAAAGGCAATCCCTGGCGTAATTAAAATTTGCGACAGTTGAAAATTATTTTTTGAATAATTTACTATAGAAAAGGCAATCCCTGGCGTAATTAAAATTTGCGACAGTAGAAAATTATTTTTTGAATAATTTACTATAGAAAAGGCAATCCCTGGCGTATATAAAATTTGCGACAGTTGAAAATTATTTTTTGAATAATTTACTATAGAAAAGGCAATCCCTGGCGTAATTAAAATTTGCGACAGTAAAAAATTATTTTTTGAATAATTTACTATAGAAAAGGCAATCCCTGGCGTAATTAAAATTTGCGACAGTAGAAAATTATTTTTTGAATAATTTACTATAGAAAAGGCAATCCCTGGTGTATTTAAAATTTGCGACAGTAAAAATTAATATTTTGAAAAATTTACTATAGAAAAGGCAATCCCTGGCGTAATTAAAATTTGCGACAGTTGAAAATTATTTTTTGAATAATTTACTATAGAAAAGGCAATCCCTTGCGCAATTAAAATTTTCGACAGTAAAAAATTATTTTTTGAATAATTTACTATAGAAAAGGCAATCCCTGGCGTAATTAAAATTTGCGACAGTAGAAAATTATTTTTTGAATAATTTACTATAGAAAAGGCAATCCCTGGCGCACTTAAAATTTGCGACAGTATAAAATTATTTTTTGAATAATTTACTATAGAAAAGGCAATCCCTGGCGTAATTAAAATTTGCGACAGTTGAAAATTATTTTTTGAATAATTTACTATAGAAAAGGCAATCCCTTGCGCAATTAAAATTTTCGACAGTAAAAAATTATTTTTTGAATAATTTACTATAGAAAAGGCAATCCCTGGCGTAATTAAAATTTGCGACAGTAGAAAATTATTTTTTGAATAATTTACTATAGAAAAGGCAATCCCTGGCGCACTTAAAATTTGCGACAGTATAAAATTATTTTTTGAATAATTTACTATAGAAAAGGCAATCCCTGGCGTAATTAAAATTTGCGACAGTTGAAAATTATTTTTTGAATAATTTACTATAGAAAAGGCAATCCCTGGCGCAATTAAAATTTGCGACAGTAAAAAATTATTTTTTGAATAATTTACTATAGAAAAGGCAATCCCTGGCGCAATTAAAATTTGCGACAGTAAAAAATTATTTTTTGCAAAATTTACTATATAAAAGGCAATCCCTGGCGCACTTAAAATTTGCGACAGTATAATATTATTTTTTGAATAATTTACTATAGAAAAGGCAATCCCTGGCGCAATTAAAATTTGCGACAGTAGAAAATTATTTTTTGAATAATTTACTATAGAAAAGGCAATCCCTGGTGTATTTAAAATTTGCGACAGTAAAAAATTAATATTTTGAAAAATTTACTATAGAAAAGGCAATCCCTGGCGTAATTAAAATTTGCGAGAGTATAAAATTATTTTTTGAATAATTTACTATAGAAAAGGCAATCCCTGGCGTAATTAAAATTTGCGACAGTATAAAATTATTTTTTGAATAATTTACTATAGAAAAGGCAATCCCTGGCGTAATTAAAATTTGCGACAGTTGAAAATTATTTTTTGAATAATTTACTATAGAAAAGGCAATCCCTTGCGCAATTAAAATTTTCGACAGTAAAAAATTATTTTTTGAATAATTTACTATAGAAAAGGCAATCCCTGGCGTAATTAAAATTTGCGACAGTAGAAAATTATTTTTTGAATAATTTACTATAGAAAAGGCAATCCCTGGCGCACTTAAAATTTGCGACAGTAAAAAATTATTTTTTGCAAAATTTACTATAGAAAAGGCAATCCCTGGCGCACTTAAAATTTGCGACAGTTGAAAATTATTTTTTGAATAATTTACTATAGAAAAGGCAATCCCTGGCGTATATAAAATTTGCGACAGTTGAAAATTATTTTTTGAATAATTTACTATAGAAAAGGCAATCCCTGGCGTAATTAAAATTTGCGACAGTAAAAAATTATTTTTTGAATAATTTACTATAGAAAAGGCAATCCCTGGCGTAATTAAAATTTGCGACAGTAGAAAATTATTTTTTGAATAATTTACTATAGAAAAGGCAATCCCTGGCGTATTTAAATTTGCGACAGTAAAAAATTAATATTTTGAATAATTTACTATAGAAAAGGCAATCCCTGGCTTATTTAAAATTTGCGACAGTTGAAAATTATTTTTTGAATAATTTACTATAGAAAAGGCAATCCCTGGGATATTTAAAATTTGCGACAGTAAAAAATTATTTTTTGAATAATTTACTATAGAAAAGGCAATCCCTGGCGTAATTAAAATTTGCGACAGTTGAAAATTATTTTTTGAATAATTTACTATAGAAAAGGCAATCCCTGGCGTAATTAAAATTTGCGACAGTTGAAAATTATTTTTTGAATAATTTACTATATAAAAGGCAATCCCTGGCGTAATTAAAATTTGCGACAGTAAAAAATTATTTTTTGAATAATTTACTATAGAAAAGGCAATCCCTGGCGTAATTAAAATTTGCGACAGTATAAAATTATTTTTTGAATAATTTACTATAGAAAAGGCAATCCCTGGCGTAATTAAAATTTGCGACAGTAGAAAATTATTTTTTGAATAATTTACTATAGAAAAGGCAATCCCTGGCGCTCTTAAAATTTACGACAGTAAAAAATTATTTTTTGAATACTTTACTATAGAAAAGGCAATCCCTGGCGCAATTAAAATTTGCAACAGTAAAAAATATTTTTTGCAAAATTTACTGTAGAAAAGGCAATCCCTGGCGGATTTGAAATTTGCGACAGTAAAAAATTATTTTTTGAATAATTTACTATAGAAAAGGCAATCCCTGGCGTAATTAAAATTTGCGACAGTATAAAATTATTTTTTGAATAATTTACTATAGAAAAGGCAATCCCTGGCGCAATTACAATTTGCGACAGTATAAAATTATTTTTGAATAATTTACTATAGAAAAGGCAATCCCTGGCGCAATTAAAATTTGCCACAGTAAAAAATTATTTTTTGAATAATTTACTATAGAAAAGGCAATCCCTGGCGTAATTAAAACTTGCGATAGTAAAAAATTATTTTTTGAATAATTTACTATAGAAAAGGCAATCCCTGGCGTAATTAAAATTTGCGACAGTAGAAAATTATTTTTTGAATAATTTACTATAGAAAAGGCAATCCCTGGCGTAATTAAAATTTGCGACAGTAGAAAATTATTTTTTGAATAATTTACTATAGAAAAGACAATCCCTGGCGTAATTAAAATTTGCGACAGTATAAAATTATTTTTAGAATAATTTACTATAGAAAAGGCAATCCCTGGCGTAATTAAAATTTGCGACAGTATAAAATTATTTTTTGAATAATTTACTATAGAAAAGGCAATCCCTGGCGTAATTAAAATTTGCGACAGTAAAAAATTATTTTTTGAATTATTTACTATAGAAAAGGCAATCCCTGGCGCACTTAAAATTTGCGACAGTAAAAAATTATTTTTTGAATAATTTACTATAGAAAAGGCAATCCCTGGCGCACTTAAAATTTGCGACAGTAAAAAATTATTTTTTGAGTAATTTACTATAGAAAAGGCAATCCCTGGCGCAATTAAAATTTGCGACAGTAAAAAATTATTTTTTGAATAATTTACTATAGAAAAGGCAATCCCTGGCGGATTTGAAATTTGCGACAGTAAAAAATTATTTTTTGAATAATTTACTATAGAAAAGGCAATCCTTGGCGTATTTAAAATTTGCGACAGTAAAAAATTAATTTGTGAGAAATTTACTATAGAAAAGGCAATCCCTGGGATATTTAAAATTTGCGACAGTAAAAAATTATTTTTTGAAAAATTTACTATAGAAAAGGCAATCCCTGGCGTATTTAAAATTTGCCACAGTAAAAAATTATTTTTTGAATAATTTACTATAGAAAAGGCAATCCCTGGCGTAATTAAAATTTGCGACAGTAAAAAATTATTTTTTGAATAATTTACTACAGAAAAGGCAATCCCTGGCGCACTTAAAATTTGCGACAGTAAAAAATTATTTTTTGAATAATTTACTATAGAAAAGGCAATCCCTGGCGTAATTAAAATTTGCGACAGTAAAAAATTATTTTTTGAATAATTTACTATAGAAAAGGCAATCACTGGCGCACTTAAAATTTGCGACAGTAAAAAATTATTTTTGAATAATTTACTATAGAAAAGGCAATCCCTGGCGTAATTAAAATTTGCGAAAGTAGAAAATTATTTTTTGAATAATTTACTATAGAAAAGGCAATCCCTGGCGTAATTAAAATTTGCGACAGTAAAAAATTATTTTTTGAATAATTTACTATAGAAAAGGCAATGCCTGGCGTAATTAAAATTTGCGACAGTAGAAAATTATTTTTTGAAAAGTTTACTATAGAAAAGGCAATCCCTGGCGTAATTAAAATTTGCGACAGTAAAAAATTATTTTTTGAATAATTTACTATAGAAAAGGCAGTCCCTGGCGCACTTAAAATTTGCGACAGTAGAAAATTATTTTTTGAATAATTTACTATAGAAAAGGCAATCCCTGGCGTAATTAAAATTTGCGACAGTATAAAATTATTTTTTGAATAATTTACAATAGAAAAGGCAATCCCTGGCGCACTTAAAATTTGCGAGAGTAAAAAATTATTTTTTGAATAATTTACTATAGAAAAGGCAATCCCTGGCGTAATTAAAATTTGCGACAGTATAAAATTATTTTTTGAATAATTTACTATAGAAAAGGCAATCCCTGGCGCAATTACAATTTGCGACAGTATAAAATTATTTTTTGAATAATTTACTATAGAAAAGGCAATCCCTGGCGCAATTAAAATTTGCCACAGTAAAAAATTATTTTTTGAATAATTTACTATAGAAAAGGCAATCCCTGGCGTAATTAAAACTTGCGATAGTAAAAAATTATTTTTTGAATAATTTACTATAGAAAAGGCAATCCCTGGCGTATTTATAATTTGCGACAATTGAAAATTATTTTTTGAATAATTTACTATAGAAAAGGCAATCCCTGGCATAATTAAAATTTGCGACAGTAGAAAATTATTTTTTGAATAATTTACTATAGAAAAGGCGATCCCTGGCGTAATTAAAATTTGCGACAGTATAAAATTATTTTTTGAATAATTTACTATAGAAAAGGCAATCCCTGACGTAATTAAAATTTGCGACAGTATAAAATTATTTTTTGAATAATTTACTATAGAAAAGGCAATCCCTGGCGTAGTTAAAATTTGCGAAAGTATAAAATTATTTTTTGAATAATTTACTATAGAAAAGGCAATCCCTGGCGTATTTAAAATTTGCGACAGTAAAAAATTATTTTTTGAATAATTTACTATAGAAAAGGCAATCCCTGGCGTAATTAAAATTTGCGACAGTAAAAAAATATTTTTTGAATATTTTACTATAGAAAAGGCAATCCCTGGCGCAATTAAAATTTGCGACAGTAGAAAATTATTTTTTGAATAATTTACTATAGAAAAGGCAATCCCTGGCGTAATTAAAATTTGCGACAGTATAAAATTATTTTTTGAATAATTTACTATAGAAAAGGCAACCCCTGGCCTAATTAAAATTTGCGACAGTTGAAAATTATTTTTTGAATAATTTACTATAGAAAAGGCAATCCCTGGCGTAATTAAAATTTGCGACAGTAAAAAATTATTTTTTGAATAATTTACTATAGAAAAGGCAATCCCTGGCGTATTTAAAATTTGCGACAGTAAAAAATTAATTTGTGAGAAGTTTACTATAGAAAAGGCAATCCCTGGCGGATTTGAAATTTGCGACAGTAAAAAATTATTTTTTGAATAATTTACTATAGAAAAGGCAATCCCTGGCGGAATTAAAATTTGCGACAGTTGAAAATTATTTTTTGAATAATTTACTATAGAAAAGGCAATCCCTGGCGTAATTAAATTTGCGACAGTAAAAAATTATTTTTTTAATAATTTACTATAGAAAAGGCAATCCCTGGCGCAATTAAAATTTGCGACAGTTGTAAATTATTTTTTGAATAATTTACTATAGAAAATGCAATCCCTGGCGTATTTAAAATTTGCGACAGTTGAAAAATTATTTTTTTCAATAATTTACTATAGAAAAGGCAATCCCTGGCGTAATTAAAATTTGCGACAGCAGAAAATTATTTTTTGAATAATTTACTATATAAAAGGCAATCCCTGGCGTAATTAAAATTTGCGACAGTATAAAATTATTTTTTTGAATAATTTACTATAGAAAAGGCAATCCCTGACGTAATTAAAATTTGCGACAGTATAAAATTATTTTTTGAATAATTTACTATAGAAAAAGGCAACCCCTGGCGCAATTAAAATTTGCGACAGTATAAAATTATTTTTTGAATAATTTACTATAGAAAAGGCAATCCCTGGCGCAATTAAAATTTGCAACAGTAGAAAATTATTTTTTGAATAATTTACTATAGAAAAGGCAATCCCTGGCGTAGTTAAAATTTGCGACAGTATAAAATTATTTTTTGAATAATTTACTATATAAAAGGCAATCCCTGGCGTAATTAAAATTTGCGACAGTATAAAATTATTTTTTGAATAATTTACTATAGAAAAGGCAATCCCTGACGTAATTAAAATTTGCGACAGTATAAAATTATTTTTTGAATAATTTACTATAGAAAAGGCAACCCCTGGCGCAATTAAAATTTGCGACAGTATAAAATTATTTTTTGAATAATTTACTATAGAAAAGGCAATCCCTGGCGCAATTAAAATTTGCAACAGTAGAAAATTATTTTTTGAATAATTTACTATAGAAAAGGCAATCCCTGGCGTAGTTAAAATTTGCGACAGTATAAAATTATTTTTTGAATAATTTACTATAGAAAAGGCAATCCCTGACGTAATTAAAATTTGCGACAGTATAAAATTATTTTTTGAATAATTTACTATAGAAAAGGCAACCCCTGGCGCAATTAAAATTTGCGACAGTATAAAATTATTTTTTGAATAATTTACTATAGAAAAGGCAATCCCTGGCGCAATTAAAATTTGCAACAGTAGAAAATTATTTTTTGAATAATTTACTATAGAAAAGGCAATCCCTGGCGTAGTTAAAATTTGCGACAGTATAAAATTATTTTTTGAATAATTTACTATAGAAAAGGCAATCCCTGGCGTATTTAAAATTTGCGACAGTAAAAAATTATTTTTTGAATAATTTACTATAGAAAAGGCAATCCCTGGCGTAATTAAAATTTGCGACAGTTGAAAATTATTTTTTGAATAATTTACTATAGAAAAGGCAATCCCTGGCGGATTTGAAATTTGCGACAGTAAAAAATTATTTTTTGAATAATTTACTATATAAAAGGCAATCCCTGGCGCAATTAAAATTTGCGACAGTAAAAAATTATTTTTTGAATAATTTACTATAGAAAAGTCAATCCCTGGCGTAATTAAAATTGGCGACAGTAGAAAATTACTTTTTGAATAATTTACTATAGAAAAGGCAATCCCTGGCGTAATTAAAATTTGCGACAGTAAAAAATTATTTTTTGAATAATTTACTATAGAAAAGGCAATCCCTGGCGTATTTAAAATTTGCGACAGTAAAAAATTAATTTGTGAGAAATTTACTATAGAAAAGGCAATCCCTGGGATATTTAAAATTTGCGACAGTAAAAAATTATTTTTTGAGTAATTTACTATAGAAAAGGCAATCCCTGGCGGATTTAAAATTTGCGACAGTAAAAAATTATTTTTTGAATAATTTACTATAGAAAAGGCAATCCCTGGCGGATTTGAAATTTGCGACAGTAAAAAATTATTTTTTGAATAATTTACTATAGAAAAGGCAATCCCTGGCGCAATTAAAATTTGCGACAGTAAAAAATTATTTTTTGCAAAATTTACTATAGAAAAGGCAATCCCTGGCGCACTTAAAATTTGCGAGAGTATAAAATTATTTTTTGAATAATTTACTATAGAAAAGGCAATCCCTGGCGTAATTAAAATTTGCGACAGTAAAAAATTATTTTTTGAATAATTTACTATAAAAAAGGCAATCCCTGGCGTAATTAAAATTTGCGACAGTTGAAAATTATTTTTTGAATAATTTACTATAGAAAAGGCAATCCCTGGCGCAATTAAAATTTGCGACAGTAAAAAAATATTTTTTGCAAAATTTACTATAGAAAAGGCAATCCCTGGCGCACTTAAAATTTGCGAGAGTATAAAATTATTTTTTGAATAATTTACTATAGAAAAGGCAATCCCTGGCGTAATTAAAATTTGCGACAGTTGAAAATTATTTTTTGAATAATTTACTATAGAAAAGCCAATCCCTGGCGTAATTAAAATTTGCGACAGTATAAAATTATTTTTTGAATAATTTACTATAGAAAAGGCAATCCCTGGCGTATTTAAAATTTGCGACAGTAAGAAATTATTTTTTGAATAATTTACTATAGAAAAGGCAACCCTGGCGTAATTAAAATTTTCGACAGTATAAAATTATTTTTTGAATAATTTACTATAGAAAAGGCAATCCCTGGCGTAATTAAAATTTGCGACAGTAAAAAATTATTTTTTGCAAAATTTACTGTAGAAAAGGAAATCCCTGGCGCAATTAAAATTTGCGACAGTATAAAATTATTTTTTGAATAATTTACTATAGAAAAGGCAATCCCTGGCGTAATTAAAATTTGCGACAGTAAAAAATTATTTTTTGCAAAATTTACTGTAGAAAAGGCAATCCCTGGCGCAATTAAAACTTGCGATAGTAAAAAATTATTTTTTGCAAAATTTACTGTAGAAAAGGCAATCCCTGGCGCAATTAAAACTTGCGATAGTAAAAAATTATTTTTTGAATAATTTACTATAGAAAAGGCAATCCCTGGCGGATTTGAAATTTGCGACAGTAGAAAATTATTTTTTGAATAATTTACTATAGAAAAGGCAATCCCTGGCGTAATTAAAATTTGCGACAGTTGAAAATTATTTTTTGAATAATTTACTATAGAAAAGGAAATCCCTGGCGCAATTAAAATTTGCGACAGTAAAAAATTATGTTTTGCAAAATTTACTGTAGAAAAGCCAATCCCTGGCGGATTTGAAATTTGCGACAGTAAAAAGTATTTTTTGAATAATTTACTATAGAAAAGGCAATCCCTGGCGCAATTAAAATTTGCGACAGTAAAAAATTATTTTTTGAATAATTTACTATAGAAAAGGCAATCCCTGGCGTAATTAAAATTTGCGACAGTAGAAAATTATTTTTGTAATAATTTACTATAGAAAAGGCAATCCCTGGCGTAATTAAAATTTGCGACAGTAAAAAATTATTTTTTGAATAATTTACTATAGAAAAGGCAATCCCTGGCGTATTTAAAATTTGCGACAATAAAAAATTATTTTGTGAGAAATTTACTATAGAAAAGGGAATCCCTGGGATATTTAAAATTTGCGACAGTAAAAAATTATTTTTTGAATAATTTACTATAGAAAAGGCAATCCCTGGCGTATTTAAAATTTGCGACAGTAAAAAATTATTTTTTGAATAATTTACTATAGAAAAGGCAATCCCTGGCGTAATTAAAATTTGCGACAGTTGAAAATTATTTTTTGAATAATTTACTATAGAAATGGCAATCCCTGGCGGATTTGAAATTTGCGACAGTAAAAAATTATTTTTTGAATAATTTACTATAGAAAAGGCAATCCCTGGCGCAATTAAAATTTGCGACAGTAAAAAATTATTTTTTGAACAATTTACTATAGAAAAGTCAATCCCTGGCGTAATTAAAATTGGCGACATTAGAAAATTATTTTTTGAATAATTTACTATAGAAAAGGCAATCCCTGGCGTAATTAAAATTTGCGACAGTAGAAAATTATTTTTTGAATAATTTACTATAGAAAAGGCAATCCCTGGCGTATTTAAAATTTGCGACAGTAAAAAATTAATTTGTGAGAAATTTACTATAGAAAAGGCAATCCCTGGGATATTTAAAATTTGCGACAGTAAAAAATTATTTTTTGAGTAATTTACTATAGAAAAGGCAATCCCTGGCGGATTTGAAATTTGCGACAGTAAAAAATTATTTTTTGAATAATTTACTATAGAAAAGGCAATCCATGGCGGATTTGAAATTTGCGACAGTAAAAAATTATTTTTTGAATAATTTACTATAGAAAAGGCAATCCCTGGCGCAATTAAAATTTGCGACAGTAAAAAATTATTTTTTTAATAATTTACTATAGAAAAGTCAATCCCTTGCGTAATTAAATTTGGCGACAGTAGAAAATTATTTTTTGAATAATTTACTATAGAAAAGGCAATCCCTGGCGTAATTAAAATTTGCGGCAGTAGAAAATTATTTTTTGAATAATTTACTATAGAAAAGGCAATCCCTGGCGTATTTAAAATTTGCGACAGTAGAAAATTATTTTTTGAATAATTTACTATAGAAAAGGCAATCCCTGGCGTATTTAAAATTTGCGACAGTAAAAAATTAATTTGTGAGAAATTTACTATAGAAAAGGCAATCCCTGGGATATTTAAAATTTGCGACAGTAAAAAATTATTTTTTGAGTAATTTACTATAGAAAAGGCAATTCCTGGCGGATTTAAAATTTGCGACAGTAAAAAATTATTTTTTGAATAATTTACTATAGAAAAGGCAATCCCTGGCGGATTTGAAATTTGCGACAGTAAAAAATTATTTTTTGAATAATTTACTATAGAAAAGGCAATCCCTGGCGCAATTAAAATTTGCGACAGTAAAAAATTATTTTTTGCAAAATTTACTATAGAAAAGGCAATCCCTTGCGCACTTAAAATTTGCGAGAGTATAAAATTATTTTTTGAATAATTTACTATAGAAAAGGCAATCCCTGGAGTAATTAAAATTTGCGACAGTAAAAAATTATTTTTTGAATAATTTACTATAGAAAAGGCAATCCCTGGCGTAATTAAAATTTGCGACAGTTGAAAATTATTTTTTGAATAATTTACTATAGAAAAGGCAATCCCTGGCGTAATTAAAATTTGCGACAGTATAAAATTATTTTTTGAATAATTTACTATAGAAAAGACAATCCCTGGCGTATTTAAAATTTGCGACAGGAAGAAATTATTTTTTGAATAATTTACTATAGAAAAGGCAATCCCTGGCGTAATTAAAATTTGCGACAGTATAAAATTATTTTTTGAATAATTTACTATAGAAAAGGCAATCCCTGGCGTAATTAAAATTTGCGACAGTAAAAAATTATTTTTTGCAAAATTTACTGTAGAAAAGGAAATCCCTGGCGCAATTAAAATTTGCGACAGTATAAAATTATTTTTTGAATAATTTACTACAGAAAAGGCAATCCCTGGCGTAATTAAAATTTGCGACAGTAGAAAATTATTTTTTGCAAAATTTACTGTAGAAAAGGCAATCCCTGGCGCAATTAAAACTTGCGATAGTAAAAAATTATTTTTTTGCAAAATTTACTGTAGAAAAGGCAATCCCTGGCGCAATTAAAACTTGCGATAATAAAAAATAATTTTTTGAATAATTTACTATAGAAAAGGCAATCCCTGGCGGATTTGAAATTTGCGACAGTAGAAAATTATTTTTTGAATAATTTACTATAGAAAAGGCAATCCCTGGCGTAATTAAAATTTGCGACAGTTGAAAATTATTTTTTGAATAATTTACTATAGAAAAGGCAATCCCTGGCGCAATTAAAATTTGCGACAGTAAAAAATTATGTTTTGCAAAATTTACTGTAGAAAAGCCAATCCCTGGCGGATTTAAAATTTGCGACAGTAAAAAGTATTTTTTGAATAATTTACTATAGAAAAGGCAATCCCTGGCGTAATTAAAATTTGCGACAGTATAAAATTATTTTTTGAATAATTTACTATAGAAAAGGCAATCCCTGGCGTAATTAAAATTTGCGACAGTATAAAATTATTTTTTGAATAATTTACTATAGAAAAGGCAATCGCTGGCGCAATTAAAATTTGCGACAGTATAAAATTATTTTTTGAATAATTTACTATAGAAAAGGCAATCCCTGGCGCAATTAAAATTTGCAACAGTAGAAAATTATTTTTTGAATAATTTACTATAGAAAAGGCAATCCCTGGCGTAGTTAAAATTTGCGACAGTATAAAATTATTTTTTGAATAATTTACTATAGAAAAGGCAATCCCTGGCGTATTTAAAATTTGCGACAGTAAAAAATTATTTTTTGAATAATTTACTATAGAAAAGGCAATCCCTGGCGTAATTAAAATTTGCTACAGTTGAAAATTATTTTTTGAATAATTTACTATAGAAAAGGCAATCCCTGGCGGATTTGAAATTTGCGACAGTAAAAAATTATTTTTTGAATAATTTACTATATAAAAGGCAATCCCTGGCGCAATTAAAATTTGCGACAGTAAAAAATTATTTTTTGAATAATTTACTATAGAAAAGTCAATCCCTGGCGTAATTAAAATTGGCGACAGTAGAAAATTATTTTTTGAATAATTTACTATAGAAAAGGCAATCCCTGGCGTAATTAAAATTTGCGACAGTAGAAAATTATTTTTTGAATAATTTACTATAGAAACGGCAATCCCTGGCGTATTTAAAATTTGCGACAGTAAAAAATTAATTTGTGAGAAATTTACTATAGAAAAGGCAATCCCTGGGATATTTAAAATTTGCGACAGTAAAAAATTATTTTTTGAGTAATTTACTATAGAAAAGGCAATCCCTGGCGGATTTAAAATTTGCGACAGTAACAAATTATTTTTTGAATAATTTACTATAGAAAAGGCAATCCCTGGCGGATTTGAAATTTGCGACAGTAAAAAATTATTTTTTGAATAATTTACTATAGAAAAGGCAATCCCTGGCGCAATTAAAATTTGCGACAGTAAAAAATTATTTTGTGCAAAATTTACTATAGAAAAGGCAATCCCTGGCGCACTTAAAATTTGCGAGAGTATAAAATTATTTTTTGAATAATTTACTATAGAAAAGGCAATCCCTGGCGTAATTAAAATTTGCGACAGTAAAAAATTATTTTTTGAATAATTTACTATAGAAAAGGCAATCCCTGGCGTAATTAAAATTTGCGACAGTTGAAAATTATTTTTTGAATAATTTACTATAGAAAAGGCAATCCCTGGCGTAATTAAAATTTGCGACAGTATAAAATTATTTTTTGAATAATTTACTATAGAAAAGGCAATCCCTGGCGTATTTAAAATTTGCGACAGTAAGGAATTATTTTTTGAATAATTTACTATAGAAAAGGCAATCCCTGGCGTATTTAAAATTTGCGACAGTAAGAAATTATTTTTTGAATAATTTACTATAGAAAAGGCAATCCCTGGCGTAATTAAAATTTGCGACAGTATAAAATTATTTTTTGAATAATTTACTATAGAAAAGGCAATCCCTGGCGTAATTAAAATTTGCGCAGTAAAAAATTATTTTTTGCAAAATTTACTGTAGAAAAGGAAATCCCTGGCGCAATTAAAATTTGCGACAGTATAAAATTATTTTTTGAATAATTTACTATAGAAAAGGCAATCCCTGGCGCAATTAAAACTTGCGATAGTAAAAAATTATTTTTTGAATAATTTACTATAGAAAAGGCAATCCCTGGCGGATTTGAAATTTGCGACAGTAGAAAATTATTTTTTGAATAATTTACTATAGAAAAGGCAATCCCTGGCGTAATTAAAATTTGCGACAGTTGAAAATTATTTTTTGAATAATTTACTATAGAAAAGGAAATCCCTGGCGCAATTAAAATTTGCGACAGTAAAAAATTATGTTTTGCAAAATTTACTGTAGAAAAGCCAATCCCTGGCGGATTTGAAATTTGCGACAGTAAAAAGTATTTTTTGAATAATTTACTATAGAAAAGGCAATCCCTGGCGCAATTAAAATTTGCGACAGTAAAAAATTATTTTTTGAATAATTTACTATAGAAAAGGAAATCCCTGGCGTAATTAAAATTTGCGACAGTAGAAAATTATTTTTTGAATAATTTACTATAGAAAAGGCAATCCCTGGCGTAATTAAAATTTGCGACAGTAAAAAATTATTTTTTGAATAATTTGCTATAGAAAAGGCAATCCCTGGCGTATTTAAAATTTGCGACAATAAAAAATTAATTTGTGAGAAATTTACTATAGAAAAGGGAATCCCTGGGATATTTAAAATTTGCGACAGTAAAAAATTATTTTTTGAATAATTTACTATAGAAAAGGCAATCCCTGGCGTATTTAAAATTTGCGACAGTAAAAAATTATTTTTTGAATAATTTACTATAGAAAAGGCAATCCCTGGCGTAATTAAAATTTGCGACAGTTGAAAATTATTTTTTGAATAATTTACTATAGAAAAGGCAAACCCTGGCGCAATTAAAATTTGCGACAGTAAAAAATTATTTTTTGAACAATTTACTATAGAAAAGTCAATCCCTGGCGTAATTAAAATTGGCGACATTAGAAAATTATTTTTTGAATAATTTACTATAGAAAAGGCAATCCCTGGCGTAATTAAAATTTGCGACAGTAGAAAATTATTTTTTGAATAATTTGCTATAGAAAAGGCAATCCCTGGCGTATTTAAAATTTGCGACAGTAAAAAATTAATTTGTGAGAAATTTACTATAGAAAAGGCAATCCCTGGGATATTTAAAATTTGCGAGAGTAAAAAATTATTTTTTGAGTAATTTACTATAGAAAAGGCAATCCCTGGCGGATTTGAAATTTGCGACAGAAAAAAATTATTTTTTGAATAATTTACTATAGAAAAGGCAATCCATGGCGGATTTGAAATTTGCGACAGTAAAAAATTATTTTTTGAATAATTTACTATACAAAAGGCAATCCCTGGCGCAATTAAAATTTGCGACAGTAAAAAATTATTTTTTTAATAATTTACTATAGAAAAGTCAATCCCTTGCGTAATTAAAATTGGCGACAGTAGAAAATTATTTTTTGAATAATTTACTATAGAAAAGGCAATCCCTGGCGTAATTAAAATTTGCGGCAGTAGAAAATTATTTTTTGAATAATTTACTATAGAAAAGGCAATCCCTGGCGTATTTAAAATTTGCGACAGTAGAAAATTATTTTTTGAATAATTTACTATAGAAAAGGCAAATCCCTGGCGTATTTAAAATTTGCGACAGTAAAAAATTAATTTGTGAGAAATTTTCTATAGAAAAGGCAATACCTGGGATATTTAAAATTTGCGACAGTAAAAAATTATTTTTTGAGTAATTTACTATAGAAAAGGCAATCCCTGTCGGATTTAAAATTTGCGACAGTAAAAAATTATTTTTTGAATAATTTACTATAGAAAAGGCAATCCCTGGCGGATTTGAAATTTGCGACAGTAAAAAATTATTTTTTGAATAATTTACTATAGAAAAGGCAATCCCTGGCGCAATTAAAATTTGCGACAGTAAAAAATTATTTTTTGCAAAATTTACTATAGAAAAGGCAATCCCTGGCCGCACTTAAAATTTGCGAGAGTATAAAATTATTTTTTGAATAATTTACTATAGAAAAGGCAATCCCTGGAGTAATTAAAATTTGCGACAGTAAAATATTATTTTTTGAATAATTTACTATAGAAAAGGCAATCCCTGGGCGTAATTAAAATTTGCGACAGTTGAATATTATTTTTTGAATAATTTACTATAGAAAAGGCAATCCCTGGCGTAATTAAAATTTGCGACAGTATAAAAATTATTTTTTGAATAATTTACTATAGAAAAGCAATCCCTGGCGTATTTAAATTTGCGACAGGAAGAAATTATTTTTTGAATAATTTACTATAGAAAAGGCAATCCCTGGCGTAATTAAAATTTGCGACAGTATAAATTATTTTTTGAATAATTTACTATAGAAAAGGCAATCCCTGGCGTAGTTAAAATTTGCGACAGTAAAAAATTATTTTTTGCAAAATTTACTGTAGACAAGGAAATCCCTGGCGCAATTAAAATTTACGACAGTATAAAATTATTTTTTGAGTAATTTACTACAGAAAAGGCAATCCCCTGGCGTAATTAAAATTTGCGACAGTAAAAAATTATTTTTTGCAAAATTTACTGTAGAAAAGGCAATCCCTGGCGCAATTAAAACTTGCGATAGTAAAAAATTATTTTTTACAAAATTTACTGTAGAAAAGGCAATCCCTGGCGCAATTAAAACTTGCGATAGTAAAAAATTATTTTTTGAAATAATTTACTAAAGAAAAGGCAATCCTGGCGGATTTGAAATTTGCGACAGTAGAGAAAATTATTTTTTGAATAATTTACTATAAGAAAAGGCAAATCCCTGGCGTAATTAAAATTTGCGACAGTTGAAAATTATTTTTTGAATAATTTACTATAGAAAAGGCAATCCCTGGCGCAATTAAAATTTGCGACAGTAAAAAATTATGTTTGCAAAATTTACTGTAGAAAAGCCAATCCCTGGCGGATTTGAAATTTGCGACCAGTAAAAAGTATTTTTTTGAATAATTTACTATAGAAAAGGCAATCCCTGGCGCAATTAAAATTTGCGACAGTAAAAATTATTTTTTTAATAATTTACTATAGAAAAGTCAATCCCTTGCGTAATTAAAATTGGCGACAGTAGAAAATTATTTTTTTGAATAATTTACTATAGAAAAGGGCAATCCCTGGCGTAATTAAAATTTGCGGCAGTAGAAAATTATTTTTTTGAATAATTTACTATAGAAAAGGCAATCCCTGGGATATTTAAAATTTGCGAGAGTAAAAAATTATTTTGTGAGAAATTTACTATAGAAAAGGCAATCCCTGGCGGATTTGAAATTGCGACAGAAAAAAATTATTTTTTGAATAATTTACTATAGAAAAGGCAATCCATGGCGGATTTGAAATTTGCGACAGTAAAAAATTATTTTTTGAATAATTTACTATACAAAAGGCAATCCCTGGCGCAATTAAAATTTGCGACAGTAAAAAATTATTTTTTTAATAATTTACTATAGAAAAGTCAATCCCTTGCGTAATTAAAATTGGCGACAGTAGAAGAAATTATTTTTTTGAATAATTTACTATAGAAAAGGCAATCCCTGGCGTAATTAAAAATTTGCGGCAGTAGACAATTATTTTTTGAATAATTTACTATAGAAAAGGCAATCCCTGCGTATTTAAAATTTGCGACAGTAGAAAAATTATTTTTTGAATAATTTACTATAGAAAAGGCAATCCCTGGCGTATTTAAAATTTGCGACAGTAAAAAATTAATTAGTGAGAAATTTTCTATAGAAAAGGCAATCCCTGGGATATTTAAAATTTGCGACAGTAAAAAATTATTTTTTGAGTAATTTACTATAGAAAAGGCAATCCCTGTCGGATTTAAAATTTGCGACAGTAAAAAATTATTTTTTGAATAATTTACTATAGAAAGAGGCAATCCCTGGCGGATTTGAAATTTGCGACAGTAAAAAATTATTTTTTGAATAATTTACTATAGAAAAGGCAATCCCTGGCGCAATTAAAATTTGCGACAGTAAAAAATTATTTTTTGCCAAATTTACTATAGAAAAGGCAATCCCTGGCGCACTTAAAATTTGCGAGAGTAATAAAATTATTTTTTGAATAATTTACTATAGAAAAGGCAATCCCTGGAGTAATTAAAAATTTGCGACAGTAAAATATTATTTTTTGAATAATTTACTATAGAAAAGGCAATCCCTGGCGTAATTAAAATTTGCGACAGTTGAATATTATTTTTTGAATAATTTACTATAGAAAAGGCAATCCCTGGCGTAATTAAAATTTGCGACAGTATAAAATTATTTTTTGAATAATTTACTATAGAAAAGGCAATCCCTGGCGTATTTAAAAATTTGCGACAGGAAGAAATTATTTTTTGAATAATTTACTATAGAAAAGGCAATCCCTGGCGTAATTAAAATTTGCGACAGTATAAAATTATTTTTTGAATAATTTACTATAGAAAAGGCAATCCCTGGCGTAGTTAAAATTTGCGACAGTAAAAAATTATTTTTTGCAAATTTACTGTAGACAAGGAAATCCCTGGCGCAATTAAAATTTACGACAGTATAAAATTATTTTTTGAGTAATTTACTACAGGAAAAGGCAATCCCTGGCGTAATTAAAATTTGCGACAGTAAAAAAATTATTTTTTGCAAAATTTACTGTAGAAAAGGCAATCCCTGGCGCAATTAAAACTTGCGATAGTAAAAATTATTTTTTACAAAATTTACTGTAGAAAAGGCAATCCCTGGCGCAATTAAAACTTGCGATAGTAAAAAATTATTTTTTGAATAATTTACTAAAGAAAAGGCAATCCCTGGCGGATTTGAAATTTGCGACAGTAGAAAATTATTTTTTGAATAATTTACTATAGAAAAGGCAATCCCTGGCGTAATTAAAATTTGCGACAGTTGAAAATTATTTTTTGAATAATTTACTATAGAAAAGGCAATCCCTGGCGCAATTAAAATTTGCGACAGTAAAAAATTATGTTTTGCAAAATTTACTGTAGAAAAGCCAATCCCTGGCGGATTTGAAAATTTGCGACAGTAAAAAGTATTTTTTTGAATAATTTACTATAGAAAAGGCAATCCCTGGCGCAATTAAAATTTGCGACAGTAAAAAATTATTTTTTGAATAATTTACTATAGAAAAGGCAATCCCTGGCGTAATTAAAATTTGCGACAGTAGAAAATTATTTTTTGAATAATTTACTATAGAAAAGGCAATCCCTGGCGTAATTAAAATTTGCGACAGTAGAAAATTATTTTTTGAATAATTTACTATAGAAAAGGCAATCCCTGGCGTATTTAAAATTTGCGACAATAAAAAATTTAATTTGTGAGAAATTTACAATAGAAAAAGGGAATCCCTGGGATATTTAAAATTTGCGACAGTAAAAAATTATTTTTTGAATAATTTACTATAGAAAAGGCAATCCCTGGCGTATTTAAAATTTGCGACAGTAAAAAATATTTTTTGAATAATTTACTATAGAAAAGGCAATCCCTGGCGTAATTAAAATTTGCGACAGTAAAAAATTATTTTTTTGCAAAATTTACTGTAGAAAAGGGAAATCCCTGGCGCAATTAAAATTTGCGACAGTATAAAATTATTTTTTGAATAATTTACTATAGAAAAGGCAATCCCTGGCGTAATTAAAATTTGCGACAGTAAAAATTATTTTTTGCAAAATTTACTGTAGAAAAGGCAATCCCTGGCGCAATTAAAACTTGCGATAGTAAAAATTATTTTTTGCAAAATTTACTGTAGAAAAGGCAATCCCTGGCGCAATTAAAACTTGCCGATAGTAAAAAATTATTTTTTGAATAATTTACTAAAGAAAAGGCAAATCCCTGGCGGATTTGAAATTTGCGACAGTAGAAATTATTTTTTGAATAATTTACTATAGAAAAGGCAATCCCTGGCGTAATTAAAATTTGCGACAGTTGAAAATTATTTTTTGAATAATTTACTATAGAAAAGGGCAAATCCCTGGCGCAATTAAAATTTGCGACAGTAAAAAATTATGTTTTGCAAAAATTTACTGTAGAAAAGCCAATCCCTGGCGGATTTGAAATTTGCGACAGTAAAAAGTAATTTTTTGAATAATTTACTATAGAAAGGCAATCCCTGGCGCAATTAAAATTTGCGACAGGTAAAAAATTATTTTTTGAATAATTTACTATAGAAAAGGCAATCCCTGGCGTAATTAAAATTTGCGACAGTAGAAAATTATTTTTTGAATAATTTACTATAGAAAAGGCAATCCCCTGGCGTAATTAAAATTTGCGACAATTGAAATTATTTTTTGAATAATTTACTGTAGAAAAGGCAATCCCTGGCGCAATTAAAACTTGCGATAGTAAAAAATTATTTTTTACAAAATTTACTGTAGAAAAGGCAATCCCTGGCGCAATTAAAACTTGCGATAGTAAAAAATTATTTTTTGAATAATTTTACTAAAGAAAAGGCAATCCCCTGGCGGATTTGAAATTTGCGACAGTAGAAAATTATTTTTTGAATAATTTACTATAGAAAAGGCAATCCCTGGCGTAATTTAAAATTTGCGACAGTTGAAAATTATTTTTTGAATAATTTACTATAGAAAAGGCAATCCCTGCGCAATTAAAAATTTGCGACAGTACAAAATTATGTTTTTGCAAAATTTACTGTAGAAAAGCAATCCCTGGCGGATTTGAAATTTGCGACAGTAAAAAGTATTTTTTGAATAATTTACTATAGAAAGGCAATCCCTGGCGCAATTAAAATTTGCGACAGTAAAAAATTATTTTTTGAATAATTTACTATAGAAAAGGCAATCCCTGGAGTAATTAAAATTTGCGACAGTAAAATATTATTTTTTGAATAATTTACTATAGAAAAGGCAATTCCCTGGCGTAATTAAAATTTGCGACAGTTGAATATTATTTTTTGAATAATTTACTATAGAAAAGGCAATCCCTGGCGTAATTAAAATTTGCGACAGTATAAAATTATTTTTTGAATAATTTACTATAGAAAAGGCAATCCCTGGCGTATTTAAAATTTGCGACAGGAAGAATTATTTTTTTGAATAATTTACTATAGAAAAGGCAATCCCTGGCGTAATTAAATTTGCGACAGTATAAAATTATTTTTTGAATAATTTACTATAGAAAAGGCAATCCCTGGGCGTAGTTAAAATTTGCGACAGTAAAAATTATTTTTTGCAAAATTTACTGTAGACAAGGAAATCCCTGGCGCAATTAAAATTTACGACAGTATAAAATTATTTTTTGAGTAATTTACTACAGAAAAGGCAATCCCTGGCGTAATTAAAAATTTGCGACAGTAAAAAATTATTTTTTGCAAAATTTACTGTAGAAAAGGCAATCCCTGGCGCAATTAAAACTTGCGATAGTAAAAAATTATTTTTTACAAAATTTACTGTAGAAAAGGCAATCCCTGGCGCAATTAAAACTTGCGATAGTAAAAATTATTTTTTGAATAATTTACTAAAGAAAAGGCAATCCCTGGCGGATTTGAAATTTGCGACAGTAGAAAATTATTTTTTGAATAATTTACTATAGAAAAGGCAATCCCTGGCGTAATTAAAATTTGCGACAGTTGAAAATTATTTTTTGAATAATTTACTATAGAAAAGGCAATCCCTGGCGCAATTAAAATTTGCGACAGTAAAAAATTATGTTTTGCAAAATTTACTGTAGAAAAGCCAATCCCTGGGCGGATTTGAAATTTGCGACAGTAAAAAGTATTTTTTGAATAATTTACTATAGAAAAGGCAATCCCTGGCGCAATTAAAATTTGCGACAGTAAAAAATTATTTTTTGAATAATTTACTATAGAAAAGGCAATCCCTGGCGTAATTAAAATTTGCGACAGTAGAAAATTATTTTTGAATAATTTACTATAGAAAAGGCAATCCCTGGCGTAATTAAAATTTGCGACAGTAGAAAATTATTTTTTGAATAATTTACTATAGAAAAGGCAATCCCTGGCGTATTTAAAATTTGCGACAATAAAAAATTAATTTGTGAGAAATTTACAATAGAAAAGGGAATCCCTGGGATATTTAAAATTTGCGACAGTAAAAAATTATTTTTTGAATAATTTACTATAGAAAAGGCAATCCCTGGCGTATTTAAAATTTGCGACAGTAAAAAAATATTTTTGAATAATTTACTATAGAAAAGGCAATCCCTGGCGTAATTAAAATTTGCGACAGTAAAAAATTATTTTTTGCAAAATTTACTGTAGAAAAGGAAATCCCTGGCGCAATTAAAATTTGCGGACAGTATAAAATTATTTTTTGAATAATTTACTATAGAAAAGGCAATCCCTGGCGTAATTAAAATTTGCGACAGTAAAAATTATTTTTTGCAAAATTTACTGTAGAAAAGGCAATCCCTGGCGCAATTAAAACTTGCGATAGTAAAAAATTATTTTTTGCAAAATTTACTGTAGAAAAGGCAATCCCTGGCGCAATTAAAACTTGCGATAGTAAAAAATTATTTTTTTGAATAATTTACTAAAGAAAAGGCAATCCTGGCGGATTTGAAAATTTGCGACAGTAGAAATTATTTTTTGAATAATTTACTATAGAAAAGGCAATCCCTGGCGTAATTAAATTTGCGGACAGTTGAAAATTATTTTTTGAATAATTTACTATAGAAAAGGCAATCCCTGGCGCAATTAAAATTTGCGACAGTAAAAAATTATGTTTTGCAAAATTTACTGTAGAAAAAGCCAATCCCTGGCGGATTTGAAATTTGCGACAGTAAAAAGTATTTTTTGAATAATTTACTATAGAAAAGGCAATCCCTGGCGCAATTAAAATTTGCGACAGTAAAAAATTATTTTTTGAATAATTTACTATAGAAAAGGCAATCCCTGGCGTAATTAAAATTTGCGACAGTAGAAAATTATTTTTTTGAATAATTTACTATAGAAAAGGCAATCCCTGGCGTAATTAAAATTTGCGACAATTGAAAATTATTTTTGAATAATTTACTGTAGAAAAGGCAATCCCTGGCGCAATTAAAACTTGCGATAGTAAAAATTATTTTTTACAAAATTTACTGTAGAAAAGGCAATCCCTGGCGCAATTAAAACTTGCGATAGTAAAAAATTATTTTTTGAATAATTTACTAAAGAAAAGGCAATCCCTGGCGGATTT